>OMKP01000239.1:13628-31937 GCA_900302375.1 Bathygadus melanobranchus
ACGTACATGGTAACACATCCTGACACCCAAAGCTATACGGCAATAAAATGAGGAAGTCAACATCCTTTTGGAATTTAGTGCAGCTCAAGTTCTTCCCATCACGTTGCATCGTAAATAAAGAACAGAAACAGAGTTGTTTGTGTTAACACCACCCACTCCATTCACAAAATGGCCACAGATACACCCATAGGGGGTGAATCGTATCCATGCAAACACGCTCCGTGTTGAATGAGGAGAGTTCTGTGGTAGCTTTCCATGACGCCAATAAAGTAGATGTGAATTATGACCCAAGTGACAAATGCGCTGCCGTGTATGTGGTAGATAACAAGGTCACACCATAGAGATATAGTTGCTATTTAGATTAACTTTATGGTTTACACTACACTGGCGCTGTGATCATATGCATCTCTGATCAACTCGGTATTCGCAATTTCTGCTGTCATATTTCCATAAATGCACATTCATAAATAGCACAATTTATCTCACTATTACGTAACATACATAACATATAACATCTGTGAGCTGGTTACACTTTTCTCAGTTGGCTGGCTAAGCTACTAGCTAGCTAGGAACTCCATGGCCTCCATTGAAGTGTGCCGTCATGGGATTTCCTAATCTGCACTCCCGTAGGGGTGCACTGCACAGTGTGTCATGCACTGTGTACACACTTTGCGTGCGCGGTACTCGCATTAGCCTCCTGTGCTCCCCAAACAGCACGCCGTCGCTCCATAGCAAGGCTACGTGGCTTGCCTCCCCCCCCGCTTATCTATGACTGTATGTACAGCACAGCAGACGCTCTGCCACAAGGGAATGGATTATTGTTGCAAACTGTCTGAAATGCCAAACAAGAAGGACTTTTACTTTGCCCACCCACCACCACCATCACCACCACCACCTCTCCATCGTGCTGAGATTGTTGCATGTGATTAGGGCTGGAGCTTTAGAGGGCCCCTGTGTCCCGGGCCACTGTGTGTGTGTGTGTGTGTGCCTCTCTGGACTGGATAAGCGGAGGAGCAGCAGGCCATCCAAGGCCTTTCCTTTTGTTTTCCGACTGAGCCAATTAGAGAGAGAGATAGCATCTGCTGTGAAAGGAGTACAATTGCTTGTTGAGCATGTGTGTGTGTGTGTGTGTGTGTGTGTTTGTGCGTGTGAGTGTGTGTGTGGGAGAGAGAGGGGGAGAGAGACAGTGCAATTGCAATTGTTTGTGCACAAGCCCCATCCGCAGGCTGACATTGTGTGTGTGTGTGTGTGTGTGCACGCTGACATGTTATCAGCGTGTGCACGCCGTCAGAGGGAGCTGCCGTGTGCGCGCTTAGTACAGTTCTGAATGTGTGTGGAATTATTAAAAAATGGCTGCGCATAGAGAGAGCGAGGAGCCACAGACAGACGCACAAACTGCGACTGGAAAAACAGGGGCGGCGATGACGGCCTACTCCGGATGACGGGTTTGGAAGCCGTGTGGCCTCAGCTGCTCTGGTTCAGCTGAGGCAACAGACGGCCGGGCAGCGAATCAGTAGCGAGGCGCCGCTGAGTTAGAAGAAGACTCGCTGCATTCATTCACGGAGGCACGCTTCTGGGGAAAAGAGAGAAAGCCACTTGTGTTGAGTGGCAGACTGGCTCCGCTGTGAGTTGGGTGGAACTTTCTCTCTTGACTGCACTTTCAGTTTCACAGTTGGTCACAGAGGCGTGGCACTCTGTCTCGCCTCTCCATTGGGCCTGGGAGTCATATTCCCTTACCTGCTGTTGTCTCAAATTTAACAGAGTTTGATGTCTCCGCTTTTCTGGCAAAAGAGTAAGGAGTAGCACATCTGCATCTGTGCGTGTGCGTGCATGTGTTACACCGATGTGCATGTGTGTATTTCCTTCCTCTTAAACCTGCGTGGATATGTGCTTGTGTGTGTGTGTGTGTGTGTGTGTGTGTGTGCGTGCGTGCGTGCGTGTGTGTGTTGGTGTGTGAGGCAGAGCTAGCTTGCACCTCTGACTTGGCCAGCCGGCTCCACCATATGGCCACATTTATCTTGTATCTCACTATTCATTAAAGCTGCCCTTGCTGGAGTGCAGTAGCTCTGCGGGGGTCCTGTATCCCTCGTCAGAAAGACTGAGCACCGGTCCTCTGTTAACTCATCTCTGCTTGTCGATCTCATGTGCCTACACAGTCCTAAAGGCACTCATTAAGGTGGTATAAATAAATGGGTGCATCTCAAACATGGCTGAAACGATTAATTGGTTATTTGACTAAAAATGAATTGCTTCTCATTTTAATAATCGATAACTTGCCGTTTATATGCAAAAAAATGCAGGCATTTGGCTTCAGCCAAAAGATTCTCTTTTTCAGATCAGTGTAACATGAATACTTGCATTTCTCAAGAAACGTGTGTTTCTTGAGTGCTTCTCAGGCAAAGCAAGCTCATTGAAGAGACCAGTGTGTGCACCGATGTGAGTATTTGTTTCATTCATTACACAAATGATTCATCAAGATAGATTAATTATATATACCTTTTCTTTGTTTAACGTCACCTGAATGCAGTACCGCTCAATGGAAAATAATGCTGACCGGTAGTAGCAATCACTACAGCGAGCCGCTAGCTTGCATCAGCGTTGCGCTGAAAAGGTTTGTTCGAAAAATATTCCTACCCATTTTATTATAACGCACGACTTGACTGCCTCCCCCCGCCCCCCTCTCTCCCTAGACCCAGCCATCTTGTTCTTTTGATAGTATGTGTTTTCTATCGTGTGTTTTTACAGTACAATAGGCTTTGAGTGCTCTTGTTTTCATACTGCTTCCCCTGGGGGGGGACCGGCTCCTTGTCGGTTTTCTTCCTGAGCCCTGTGTGACAGTCTGTCAGGATGACAGCGACGCCGGCTCGCCCCGTCTTCCCAAGCGCCCGCACGGGGGGAGTCGGCGGTGTCGCGCGGGGTGTCGGATGTCAGCGGGAGTGAGATTTCTGTAGTGGTTTCTTGTGCACCTTTTCGGAGCGCGTAACCGCTAGCACCCCGCCACCCCAGCCCACCGCCACGCCGCTGAACACACCCTTGCACCCATTTGTATGGGCGCCTGTGAGCGGGCTTACCGTGTGGTCTCGCTGTCACTTTGCGTTTGCCTTACTGTGTATCACAGTTTCGTACGGAGCCTCGCATAGGGAGCCTGAGTTTCTCATTCTATCTTTTTTTTAGGGTTGTGGGGGGGGGTGAGGTAGTCTCATGCTTATGGCTCAATACTGGCATCTGGCTTCCTGTTTACCTGGTTTTGATCATGCTGTGCTTGAATCAAATCCAGGATTGTCGTTGACAAGTCTCGGTCCGTCTCGAATTGGAACATCTTCTGTTTTTCGTCAAATGTCTTCACAGTGTGTATCTAGATATACAGTGTATGAATCGTTGAGTCGCATCGTCCTCGGTGCCATCTGTGTTTTGTCTGTATTTTTAGATTTGTCAGTGGTAGTCGATGCAGATCTTGCCTAATGAGCGTTTGAGCTGGCAGGTATTAACTCAGATAGAACTGAGACTGACATAAAGACCCTGAAAGCCGTCACACTAAAGCGCCATTAAGTGAACCATTACGCAGTCATTTAATCCTATAGACTGTTCTTTTTTTTCCCTTGACATTTTTTACACCAGAAAAGCAATTTGCGATGAGTAATTAACAGACTGAATTAATAACATTTGTCCCGTGTCCAAATGTGTCCTAATAGAATCCCTGCTCTTATACACACATTATACTACAGTCCTTCCTCACTGGGCATGCTCAGTAGGGCCACACGCCATCACCCCTAACTACGCACGGGAACCATTGTGCCAGGGACCGACGTTTGTTGTGCTTATTCAGTTGTTGTCACCCAGTTTGGCAAAGCAGCGGGCTGCAGTGACTGCTGCAGTGCCAATGCAGATCAGAGGGTGGCTAAATGCAGGGTGCATTATCACCTCTAGTGCTGTGAACGCCTCAGCAAAACAGTCGACGTGGAATGCAGTCACTGTTTAACATTTAATTCCTACACGCATACACCTGTAGAATAAGATATGAATATACCAATCGTTATGTGTGATTTATTACACATAGTGGTCTGTACAATGCTATTTTTCACCTGTTTGTCACCATTGGATATCATGTGCGGTTTAGTCTCCAGATAATTGGATTGCTAAGGATTTCTATAATGCAGCATCGAGGGCAGGTGAAGAACGTGCCAGGGCAGGTGTAGCACAGGAAGAGCGTGTGTGGAGCCACATAAAAAGGGGAGAGGAAGGAAGGGAGGGGGGGGGGACCATGACCTTGGCAAGGCATTAATAAAGGAGTCGGTCATATGTTATCTTTGATGACAAAAATGGCCATTATGACTGCCTGCTCGGAGGGAAAACCTGATATAGGTCGCGGATGAGTCCTTGAAAGTGATAAACCAATTAGATAATGCGGTGTCTGTGCGTTTGTGTGTGTGTGTGTGTGTGTGTGTGTGTGCGTGCGTGCGTGCGTGCGTGTGTGTGTGTGTGTAGGAAGGGGGTTTTGACACAGGAATGTCCCTGCACTCGGTCGGTCAGTGGAAATACCCCTGATACCTAATGCGCCACACTACGTGTAACACACACACACACACACACACACACACACACACAGGCAAGCACTGTCCTTGCCCTGTTCATGTCATGAAAATAACAGATTGTATTGACCCGTCTCAAAATAACGATTCACATTGGGCTCGGCCCATTTGTGCCTGTCAAAATTACACCATTGTTTACAAATCTCCAAAACACAGCACTGCAAATTGGCCCATAGTTCCTGCATTGATCTGTAACAAGAGCCTGTGTAAAGTTTGGTGTTGATGTGTCATTAGAGGCACCCAAGGGTGTCAAACCAGTGTTTTGGGGGAGTCAATTATTTTTGCCTGCTTGTTCCATGTGACAGTGGTTCCTAAATGAAACGTTTGTTGCATGTCACTGTACATGTGGCGTTGAAGGGTTGCTAGAATATCTACGTGGATTGTCTCATTACCTAACGAACAATTACAATCGCTCTTGTACCGTGCAGACATCCTGTGAAGGTGTACTTCATTTGTACCGTTCCACAGTTCTTTTTCAAGAGTGCAATTTGAGCTTGGTTCAGACAATGCCAGAGAATGCAGTGAGAACCATTGGTTAGCGCTGTTATATTAATAGAATGCAAGGCTACCTGATACGTCCTGCACCATACATACTGCGCATGCTTGCATCACCCAAGTGTTTAGAGACATTTGCAAGTACTTCTATATAGAAATAGATTTAAAACACATATCGTGTACTACCACATGTACTCTCTGTAATCCCTGTAATTATGTAATCACTATCTGTAAGGCAAATGTTTTAATTAGTTGCAAGTATTGCACTGCAGGGCAATGCTTAGCGTCTCTATGCAATGCCTGATTGTGGAGAACACAAGATTAAAATACTGATATCACTCACCCCTATGTGAAGGCATGCAATGATGACAAGTTGCCAGACCATCTGTGTTAAATAACCTGTATCCTGATGGCTATTGCAGCAAAACTAACTCATACTATATATATATAACGGACTAGAGTGTAGAGTACGTCTTTTCCCCAGTCCTCATCATCACTCCTGTGGCTATTATTGAGTTGATTGTTAAAGTCTTCCACTGCAGGGAGACCTTAGTAGCACACCTTCCATCTGTCTTCCACATTTCTGCAGCTGTCTGCTCGCAAGTCTCACAGTGTGAAGAAGAATTGTACGAAAGGGAGTTACTGAAGTTGCTGGCTTTCAAGGAGGGAACTTGTGATGGTGACATCCAGGGCTCGCTGGAATCCAGACTGTTGACCGGGAGGGTTTCTGGTCCCTGGTCTTACTTCCTTTCCTGGTTGCATTTCTTTCAAAAGCAACCAGATGGTTTGATATTGAAGCCTCACTACTTTGTCAAACAAAGTATTTACTGAGACCATGTGTTTTGCCACCATGGACCTCACCACCATGTTGTAATCTTCTCAAGCGTTGGATCTCCACCCCTGTCCACTTAACTCAGGACCTTGACCATGCTGCTTCTAATGTCACTATGGGGAGTCCCACTCTTGTGCGATATTTCTCACAATCAAAAAGCATTTCAAATTTTTTTTGCTTTCATTTAATTAGTCAGTATATTTCTGAATTATAGGATTTGATAGCTATCTGCAAACTTGCAGGAAAAAGTCAAGGGAGATTGAAGGGGGTTTGTCTTTTTTTGTACGTCTCCACCTAATACCGGTTTAAGTTGTCTTCCCAGCATATCCATTTCCTCTCGGTCTTTGTCTCAATGTTGTAAATGGTGTCGTACACTGCGACGCCTTGCTTTTGTTCAATCGCTGTGATGTTCCACGTGGTCTGTGCCCTTGTGTTCCGCCATCAGAAAGCTAATAAGCTGTGTGTTTTCTATAGGCCAACACTGGAATTCAGTGGAGCGGCACGTCTAGCATGATGTTCTACAGGGTGAGCTAATTGTCTCCGGTGCCGTCTCCCTCCCCCCTCTTCCTCTTCTTCGGTTGCAGTTGGACGCGGCTCTGCTACATGATGCAGCCGCAGGGCCCTGGGAGGACTCTAATGAAGAGTTATGAGAGGCTGGGAGCCTCTTGGCTGGACAGAGAGAGAGAGAGAGAGAGAGAGAGAGAGAGTAAGTGGGAGTGGGAGAGAGAGCATAGAAAAATGAGCAAAGACAGGGTGTGGGGTTGGGCACAGGGTGGGGCAATGCGAAGGAAGGCCAAGTGAGGGAGAGAGGGAGTTGTATACAGAATGAATGAGTGATGAGATAGAGGGAGAGCAAAGAAAAGTGTAGCATCGGCAGTGGGAAGGATAGAGACAAGTAACATATTCTTAGAGGGCTTGCACTGTGTGCCAAGAGGCCAGTATCTGCAGTGCAAAAAACATTTGTTTCACTACAGTCTTATGGCCGTCTTAAGTTATGGTGTTCCCGAGCAAATGCACACACATGCAGATGTATAGATGGTGGGTGCTTGCTCCCCGCTTAGAGGAGAGATCCGAGTTCTTTAATTGGCTGATGTGTCATATTGAGATGTGAACCTCAATGTTTTTGTCTGCAGTGTTTGCGTTTTTCATATTTCACATTGGACATAACGGTTCTAGGCTCGCCTGCCAGTTTTGCCGCGGTCACAATGGTGATGAGTAATCGGTGCACAGTGCAGAAGTGTTGACATTACGTTTGGCTCACGGCCGGACCTCCGTCCGCAATCCATTAAGCCGGTTGATCTAATCCGGCCATCTCCTCCAGTGGACTGTTAACATCTGGGGGGTAAAAGATGTGCGGTCACTCATACTCTGTATAATTATAACACCACCAGTCTTGCTGAATGCTGATTGGTCAGTAACGTTCCAAGGGTGTACATTATTTTAATTATTTTAATTTGAATCCATTTTATGCTAACGGGACACCTCTGCCTTTTAACAGTTTCGAATCAATGCGCTACGCATCCACCGTTAACAACAATGGTCAGGTGGAACTATGACCAGATGTTTCCTTGAGAATGCTAAAACAATATGCTCAAAGCACCGCAGAAGAATATTTTTATTTCAGCTGATTAAAGTCGATAAAAAAAACAATAACGCCAGAGATGAAACCACTCCGGGGCGTCCCGGTATTGGAAAAATGTAATTTGGCGGTGGTAAGCAACCTTGGTCGCACCACCACCACCACCCCGTCATTCTACATTATTTTCCAATAACAGGATCCCCCGTTGTGGTTTATTTCTTACATATAACCCCAGTCAGGGCCATTGCTGATCTTCTGGGGGCCCTAAGCCACATCCTACCTCGGTCCCCCTCCCGCCCACATCTGACTTATCAAACCCTTTTCTCAATTTTCATAAATTTGGAAATAAGAATTAGGGCTGTCTATCGCTTAAAATATTGAATCACGATTTTGCATGATTGTCTATCGACAACACAATATATTAAAAAAAGAAACCGGGTAGCCTACTATTTAGCATAAAATATTCAAATGTCAGATTCAAGCCGGCTAAATTTGACATTACTTAGTGATATGACTAAGTAAGTATCTCACACAATGTAGCGTGTCCAACCACTTTTTAAACATGAACATAAAACAATGGACGGAAACAATCCAAGGCAACACGTCAAGCGTGTACCAATATGCTCAAATCACAATTCATGGCAACCCCAAGAAACGATGCATCTAAAAAAACAGACTCATTGTACAACAGCTACATGGGTCAGCTAAATGTTCCATTAGTTCAGTATAGATCCCGACCTCACGATGCGTTGCCACTGAGGGGACTAACTTTGATACGGCCCAGCGCATAACGTAACGTGCCAACCAATAGATTTGCAGTACAGTCCAAAAAGACAGTTAATGATTTTATGTGTGTTTTAAGCCCAATTCATACTTTCTGTGTCCGCCTGACCGCGGGGGTCCACGTAGACCCTCATCTGCCCATGACCGTGAGGGTCCAGACCGTGTCCGACCCCAGTAAACAGGGCTCGATCTCTGGAATTGATTTTGTAAGATAAGATAGCCCCAGACTGGAAATTTGGGAAGTTTATAACTATAAAATTATTTATGCCATGCTATGTCAAGTCATACGCACAAAATGGCAGCGTTCGGAACTGTCTACTTGGATCCCAGTTACATCCATGTGACAAAAACTGCCCACGTCCCATCATTCTCTCTCCATTGTGTTGAGATCCCGCGCACATGCATGAAGGAACATCTCTCTGTCTCTCTGGGATTTCAATCATTCCACTATATGAATGACACAGGGCTCCTTCCACCAATAGGATTTCAGAATGCAGGATGGGGTCGCGCCCTGGGAGGCTGGCTGGGGCCACGTCAAGGCCACGCTCGCTTTCTGTCTTGGTCTTCTTGTCATTCTCTCTGGTTTTTAAATGTCAGCTAGCGAGAGAGCGAGAGAGAGAGAGAGAGACAGAGATAGAGGGAGACAGAGGGAGAGAGAGAGAGAGAGAGAAGCTACTGGGGAATAAAAAGGCATTCTTAAGATAGGCTACATGGTGACACACTTCTCCTATTGAATTTGATGAGCTATTGAAAAGCTGGCTGACATTTCACAATAATATCGCTCCAGAGTTTAGCGAGATGAAATCCTATTCATAAGTATGTGATGCCTGGCATTTATTGATGTGTGTTTGTGAGACCTACCATCAAATCATTTGCGCTTTACTTCTTGCATTGCTTCTTATTTCCTTTGTCGTTCATTGACATATATATATATTTATAAAAATATATATGTTGTATGTTATGTTCATATATATTACTGACAAAGCAGCAAAGCGTGAATGAGATAGTAATGCTATTAAACCCACATTACTGAGCACAGGTTAGATGGCAATTCACATTGATTATCTGGATACAACCATCGTGTCAAATGTAAATCTTGGCCCACCAGTCTTTTGCGCGTTCATTTTGTCCAACGAGTGGTTCATGGAGACCAGCATGGGACCATCATCAGAGACACGTGACCGTACAACACTGTATTTCTCTCTCTCTATATATATGTTTAACCTCTCTTCACCGTCTTCCCCATGTGTTCTGGGCTAGTATTAACTCTCTCTCCAGCCATCCCAGGAAGAGCTGTTTTCCTTTCATGTCCCCAGCTCAGGGCGGGCGTTCCCCCCTGAAAGGATAGCAGATTAGCACCATTCTCGTACGGATAATTGTAGCAGCTGTAGCAGTGGCGGCGGCGTCCACCACATCTGAAGACCTCCTCCTCCTCCTCCTCCTCCTCCTCCTCATCATCTCCGGAGAGCCACTTTGTCGCATTTCTGTCTCCTCAGATCAACGCAGCTGGAGAAACAGAGTGGGTCCCATTTTTATTCTGTCAGGGGCTCTGGACACTCACGGTGTCAATTCGCCTTCGGCGCCAATTCCAGGGGCTGATGGGGGATACAATCACACAGATATTGTGCTCGCAGACCCGGGCGAACTCTGGGTGAAGTCCATTACACAATAACTGTCTAAGGTGTCAGGCGGGTCGGAACGGCGGTGAAGCCGCGCGAAGAGAGGCGCTCGCCGACCCTTGTTGTGAGGTTGTTTTCTACGGGTGAGGTGTCAGATATCAGCCCGCGGAGTTGAAGGACTAGCCGTGAATACAGAGGACGATCTTCAGGTACACGTGGCGCTGAGTCTCTCTCCTGGTGTGGTGCGGTAAAGATGTCGTTTTACGCGCCTTTGTTTCACTCCTGCCGTTCAAGTCGTGTGCCCGTTCGATGCCAGGTGTGAAGTCGATCGGATGAACGGTTGTCGAGATTAGACATGCATACATACATAAATACTTACATACATACACGCATATATACATGCACACAGATACTCGACCATTATAGTTAGATATAGGTGCCTTTGTACATCTTTGGTAAACACGTGAGTCGAGACACTACTGCGCCCGCTTCCGTCTACAAAAGTGTTTTCCTACGGAGACACACACTTGACCAAGCTGAATCCACTGAACTCGGTGCTATGGCTGGACACACACTGGTCAAAACTAAAAGGAGCTCATTGAGCCACGCGGTGCACCAACAGTGGCAGTATTCATCCAACATCACAAGCGTCAGCGCCGTTGCCACCGTCTCCCAGTTCATGGATGTCCTACTTTCGGCCGTGTAACCAATAAGCTTGGCGTCAGGGTGCGTTCTGTGCCTTTGCCAAACCTTGCCTGGGTTCTGTGCCTGCATTGGGTGGGCAACACATATTTGTCGTGGTAAAATGCTGTTGGCTTTCACAACGCAACACTTGACTGAAACCACTAATGAAGAGGGTGGTTGGGAGGGGGGGATTGAGGAAAGAAGCGAGATGTGAAAAAAGGACATGAAGGCAAGAGAATGGGAAAACTGGCAGGGAAGGGAAGAGATTGATCCCATAGAAAAACAAGTGGTGAGTTACACTGAGCGGAGGGGGAGCAGATGGCGAGGGGTCAAGGAGGAGCGAGTTCTGACCGACGGGTAGGCAGAGAAGAAGGAGCCTCCAGACCTCGCGTCCTCCTCCAGAAGACTCCTCAGAACTCAGAACAAACAGTCTCTCTCTGCCTCTTTTCTTTCTCACCTCCTCCGGGTTTTCTTTGTTTTGTTTTTTTGATGAAACCACTTGCCTGAAAGTGCTTGAACGCTTGAAAGACACACACACACGCACACACACACACACACACACACACACAGGCACTAGCACTTCATTACCAGCATGGCAGACAGTACACACGCTCGCCAAGTGATTCTCTTCTCTCTCTGCTCTTCCCTCCGCGTCTTCTCTCTCCTTGGCTTTTCAAAAACGTAATTACAACGATAATTTGCTGTTTGTTTGTTTGAGTCATTATTACATTCTGTAAGCGCCAAACGGCTAATGAAAACACAGACACAGCAGTTATGGAGGTGGCAGGGCATCTTATACCACGCGTACACACACGCACACAGATCTCTGATGTTACAAGACGCCAAATAATAGCAATTACTAAATATGTTGTTTTGTAGCTCTATGGGAGAGAGTGACAGAGGGACAAAGAATTAGAATGGGGGGGGGAAAAAAAGAGTTAAATGCCCGCTCTTCATGCTTGTATCGGCTCTAATTGCACACTATTACAGACCTCTTAATAAAAATGCAGAAAAACTAAAGACACTCCATTAAGACGATGTAATCCCAGAGAGGGTCAGCAGGCTATAGAAAATCCCTCGCCGTTAATTGTGCCTTTTAGATCCGCCTTTTAGGGGCGGATTTAAAAGACGAGGCCTCTTATTTTGCCATGAAAATAACAATTGAGTGAGCGATCAAATAGCAACAGAGAGAGACCGCATACGTGGGGTCTATAAATCTATAAATCTGTAACCGCACAGAGAAGTGACTGCGCTGAAATGCGTCCTGCAAATGTAGGCGTGTAAAACACCTTCACGGGGTAATAAATTGATTCATAAAAGTATCAAAAGTAAACAGTTGGAAGGAAGGACGGCCACAGTTGGAAGACATTAGCCAGGACCCCCACACTGGATAGATAGTGGAATTAACATTTTATGGAGTACTCAGTCCCTGGGACCCAGAAGAGCCATTTGACTGTGGGACTGTGACGACCCCCGCCCCAGCCTTCCCCCCACTTTACCCCCGCGAAAAATATAATAAATAATATTGGCGCAGTTAGTCGGTTGTATAAATGTCAGCCGACGCGAGGGGCAAACTCCATTTAAAAAGTGTGTCTGCAAGACAACGCTTTAGACGCACTCCTTTTTCCAGGCTAGTCGTGTGTTTTGTGGCAGTAGTACTCTGGTAGTGTTGTCACACGAGTGAGCACGGGGGCTGTCAAGATATAAGCAACCTGACCGGAAGAAGATTAACAAGATACCTTGAAACCTGATTAAGAGAAACCTGTAACCTTAAGTTAACTTCAGGAGAAACATATTGTGTTGCTCCCCGACGTAGAAGATCCAGTACAAAAAATGCAATCAAGGAGCAGTTGGTCATTCTTTAGTTAGTAGTTTAGTAGTACTTAAGAGTTAATTTAAAAGCAAGCCATGCCAGGGACCTGTACATTTAAAATAAAAGTCGTCAGGTGGGACTCACTTAAAATAATTGGGTGTGGAGTAGACCCTTGAAAGGTACATCGTGGTACCAATAAACGAACGAGCAGAACACATCGCATCATCATCATCATCATCATCATCATCTCCGCGTTCTGCTAAGAGAATGGATAGCATGCTGACTTGAAATGAAAACAGTAAGAACTAAAAAGCAACAAACCATCCAAAGGAACATGCATAATGAGCATGCATTTGCAGCCACCACACCACAGTAACAAACCACGACGTTGTCGAGTCAACGATACACAAAATTAGCAGAAGACGCTAAACCCTCTGTGTCCGTTCCGGTTATTTACTCATGCCTTGCTTCGAGAGCCCAGGTTAATGGTAGTAAACATGAGATGAAAATGGGTGTTTCTTGTTGTTGTCGAGGAGTAAAAAGGTTGTTTTACTTGGGCTGTTGTGCCTGCTGAATACCGACGGCTTGCAGCTTAGGCCGGCAAGAAGAGACATTGTATATTATGGTCACATCCATGGCCTCAATTTGTACCCACTGCATGTATTTAACAATACAATTTCCATACCATACCTCTTTTTAAAAAGAAATTCAACACACGCACACACATTGAATTGCACATACATTTGTCTCTTACAACACTCCACACGCTGCAGGTTCTATTGCTGAGCACAGTTTTTTCTTGGAGTGGAGTGTTTGTAATTGTTGTCAAAATCGGTTTGTTTTGATCCTTCGGAATTGTGTCCTTGGGTTTTCTCTCCGGATTTCTGTTGCAATAAGCTCAACACATCAGTTTGTTTTTTGAAGTCCACTGCGTAGCCCGCTGTGTGTTCCTTTGTCGTACATAGTCAGAACAGACAGCATTTGTCTGCATGTATTTTAGCGGACTGCGCACAAATCGCTCAGAACCGCACCATAACACCGCATTCTTATGAGAGAATGGATTCTGCACACCGCATTGCTAGCCGTCTGCCGAATAACATGAAATTATGACAGCGGTGTCCTGTTTATGAGTTTTATCCTCGAGCGAGGGCTGATTCAACAAAGCCAACTATGGAATTTCCCGCACGGCTGTTGCCATCAGTTACATTAAAGAAGTCCCCTTGATGCATGGGACACAGCCCGTGCACCCGTAGATTTATGGCGTGGCAACAGTGTTTACTTTTTGTTGATGTCCTCATGTCAACCTATTTGGCCCGTGTGCTATACATACTCTATTTCATATTATCAGTTCTACAGGCTGGTGAATATGAGTGATCCCTGGCCCCAAAACGTTTATCTTGTAATTTTTGTTATTGGAAACATGAGCAGAAAAGCGTGCGGATACACAGCCGCACGCCCATGCACATGCTTTCCGTTGTGCGCACACACACACAACAGCAGCAACAACAACAACAACAACGCACACACAGAGCCATGAAAGCATAGACTGCATTGCAGGTGCAGCAGTGTTGAATAATGGGGTGCGGGAGAGGAGTGTGTACACCGTACGGCTGTTAGCCTGAAGACTCCCACGGCGACCGGTCCTCTGGCGCCTCCCACATTTTTCTCATCGAAACAAATCAGACTGCGGCTAAGCTAAGTTACAATAAACAACACTGTAACACACACAAATAGCGTCACCGGTGGCCCCACTTTGGAGGATTTGTTTAATCCTGACACAAGGTTAGCCACTCGCTAGAGAGTACAGATCATTATTTTTCGGAGTTATAGTCAAGCGTTCTCCCTACTTGTTGATTTTCTGACAGAGGAATACACCTAAAGCTATTTCAAGCGACACAAACTACATGAGAGAGTGGGTTCCTTTGGAGGTTGCCAGGGAAGCTGGGTTCTCTTCACTCCTTTACAAACGACTTTATCCATTATGCACAACTTATGCATCTGGAAGATTTTGGCTAGAACCTTTTACAACAGACCCACTCAAAACTCTTGGCCTGGGTGCTCAGTGACATGTATGTGTGTAAATAAATATAAATATGTATGCTATGCAATTCAATGGAAAGCTTTTGCTGAATGAGCATTATCACGAGAGACTAAAGTTAAACAAATGACTCCGTAACTTAATATATTTAGTGCGCTGTGTGTGGAAGACATTACGTTGGTTTTCTGGAACGTTCCTGAGGCTGCCACGGCAGATGGCTAAAAACATGTAATATATGATTAGTGTACGACAAGGGAAAGTCTAGACGGACTAAACGCTGTGAAAACGGAAAGCCGCTCAGTTCTGCAGAGTGACGTGCAGTATCTCTCATTTGGACCGGCTGTCACACTTTCATCCTCTGTAATATTTTTAGAATGACTTTGAGGCGTTTGTGTATTTCATCCTTGCTGCCGGGTGCTGCGGTGAATGGGATGGTACAACTGTAACCCTGATTTATCTCTTCCAGGTAATACATTGTGGAATTGTAGCTAGACACAACTTTTTCAATTTAAACATATTCTCTGGTTTATGTTTGATAGAATTTCTATAGATTCTTTGCCCACTATTATGTACTAAACCATTTTTGTTTTGTGTGTGTGTGCGTGTGCGTGTGCGTGCGCGTGCTCCTCCAAAGTTTGTTGGAGTTGTTAATCCAAAGTTGTTAATCCAGCAGGTCCATGCAGCGGGGTCTGTTTTGTGCGTCCGCACGACTATGTTGGACTGTGTCTGTGTGGTTACTGGTTCTGCTTGTTCTGCCCATAGACTGTAGAAGTTTTGCAGTCAGCAGCGGAAACGATCCATATTTGGCACATTGAGGGTGGGAATTGAATGGCTGCCAGCATGACCAAAACTCATTAATATTCAATCCTTAATGACTTTTTAATTAAACTAAACTGTCAAACAGGACCTCTCAAAATAAATAATATGGAGATTAACTATCCACTGAGATCCCAACCGAACGAAGAAAAAATGCATTGTGGCTCTGTATTACGAGAATAAAATCACAGTTTTCCCATTGATTTGAAAGTAATCAGCTGAGTAATTTGCTGACCGGTCTTTCGGCATCCCCCCACCGCGAGCCACCTATAGGCCGTTAGCTGAACTACACCACCTCTGCTCATCAGCACACCCTCTTAGGTCGAACATGCTAAACTTGCGGTCTATCCCGCATACTCCACTACAGCTTTAAGACCAGTGGTGACTGAGCTTCTGAGGCCGTAGCACCCAGATGATGGAAGTGTCCGCCCGGAACCCTACGGTCCGCTGATTCCCTGGATTCTTTTAAAAGGCAGATAAAGACATTCCTGTTTATTGAGGCGTGTGGATAACCTGCATGCATCGGGTCTCCATCTCGTAGTAGTTTAGTGTAGGGTATTTAAAATGTCTTTTTATGGTGTATTTTTAGGACGTGTGTGTTTTACTATGTGTTTTTATTATGTATTTTTAATGTGTTTCCTCTTTGTGACCTATATCTGTGAAAAGAGATTTATAAATACATTTTACTCTCTCTTTTTTTTACTTACACATTTGTCGCTTCCGTCAAGCCTCACAAACAGCCGGTCATGGCAGTCGTTCGGTTCTACTACCCATTATCGTGTGTGTGTGCGTGTGAGAATATGTGTGTTCATGGCTGCTTGGTCTTCCGATAGTTTCCACATAGGCCTATATCTGTACAGATATTATGTACAAATCTGGGCGACCTTGTCAGTGTGTATGTGTGTGTGTGTGTGTGTGTGTGTGTGCCTGCAGGTGCATGCAGCATAATTTGTTTGTGTGGGTTTGCATGACAATGTGGGACTATGTGTGTGTGTGTACGTTGCTAGGCAAAGGATGAGATAAGAGCATTTAAGCAACACACAGGAGATCTCGCTTCTGCTGAGCTCCTGCTACGCAATGGGAAGTTCAGCAAAGTTCAACTCCATAAGTTGCACAGATTGAATTCAGTCGACACAGTCAACATCTTTTTTAGTAATAATAATAACATGAATGCATGAGCAGCAAAAAGTCCTATGATGTACGTATGCATGGTTGTGACATTGCCGGTGAATCATTATTTGAGGATGTCTGAAATAATGAGACTTTTCAAATGCCATACGGTCATATCATTCGTTCAATATTGCATTTCAGTATTATAAATATAATGCCGCAACCACATTTCAGTTATGTCATGAATTACCGTGTGTGTTTGTTGATAATAATACCCTAAAAGTATGATTGATTGCGTGATTGTGTGACTGTTTGTGATGGGGTCACGATGTACCAAATCCACGACGCTGATCTTCTCGTTTTGGAGGGAAAATGTCAGAACTGCTTGCCTGCTGAGGACGGTGCCAAAAGTGAATCATCATCCTGTTTAGACAGTGTTACCGGTGTTAAATCAATGCTATTCCCCACCAATGGTGTTTTAATTGTGCTGATGATGTTCCTGCCGTGGTTCAAATCGACATAATGGGCAGTTAATGAGTTCCTTATTGTCGAGCTGGCGTGCGTATTTGCGTCACTGTCCATGGGCGGAGCGAGTGTGTCCGTCTGCCAGCTCTGCTGATCGCGGTGCATCCGAGGGCCAGCCTCTCACAGGATCTGCTCATCTACATATACCTCTCTCATCTCGCTCTCTTTTTTATGCCCTGCTAAACTCTCTCTTTCCCTCTGTCTCTATCTCTGTGGTTCTGTCTCTTTTAGGTCACGCTACTCTGCTTCATAGACTCCCTTTTTCGTCTTTCTCCACGCCGCCCTCCCCTCCCCTCCTCCCCACTCCCCACCCGAGGTGCCAAGGTGATGGATTAAGCCTCAATAAAGTTGTTCATCTTTCAATTAGGCCCAGTGTTGAGGAGTTGCCAGCCATTATGAAGCTGTCGTGGAAAAAAACAAAAAAAACACAGGGCCAAGGAGTATTGGATGGATTTGTGCACACGAGCATGCACGCTCGCGGGGGCGCTGAATAACTTTGAAAGGGTGGGGAGACAGAAACCCTGTATGTGTTTCTGTGTGTGTGTGTGTGTGTGTGTGTGTATGAGAGAGAGAGAGAGAGAGAGAGAGAGAGAGGCAGAGGCAAGTGACAAATCAATCCGGGGAAAGACAAAGAGATTGGTTTTGTGCGTGGAGGCGGGCGTCCGTGCAAGGGTACCGGTTGGAGGCGTCAGCTCCCACTATTAAAACACCACTTGACACCGCTGAGCCCGGTCGGCCAGAACAGAGCTCCGGTCCCGGCTCGCCCACCTGCACTACATCACCGCCACACTTTGATGTGACGTTGCCCCTCGCTTGATGAGGCTTTCGTCGTTGTTGTTGTTGTTGTTGTTGTTGTTTTTGCTCCTTTACTGTAGAAGCCGTTTCTAATGAATCTGAATAATGAAGGTGCTTTTCCTCGCTCCAGCTCCTCTTTCTCTGTATGCCCTCGGAGGTGTGTAGAAGTGGGACCGAGGTTCACTGAGTCGGTGCATGCGTGTGTATGCAGGTGAGACTCACATACATATAGCTCTGTGTGTGTGTGTGTGTGTGTGTGTGTGTGTGTGTGTGTATTAAGTATGCACATGTAATTTATGTGCGTGGATCTGGTGTGAATTTGCACCTTCTCCTGGCTTTCTCCTGGAATCTAATGCGTCAGGCGCGCAAACATATATTCATATATTATACTGTACTATACTATAAACTTTTTCCTCGGCTTCTTCAAGGGAATATCATGCATTGTAGGCAGCCAGGGACGCTTTGTAATGAATTTGAATGAGCGTCTCAATTCATTTTCTGTGTTTTATTTATTTTTGCAAGCCTTTGGAGAGTAAATTGAATCGACGGCAGCGATGCGTGCGCTAGTCAGGAGCAATATAGGGAGACCTGCTGTTCTGATTAAGTTCCTGTTCTGGAGCCATTCCTTATT
>OMKP01000253.1:2351-12549 GCA_900302375.1 Bathygadus melanobranchus
ATGATAGAGCTGGAGCAAGATGGGAAGTAGCCATTTTTAACAGTGTGGGCCCGTCTCTAAAATATATAAGATGGGAAAGGAGAAGGGAGAAGGGTAGAGAAGAGAGGAGAGCTCTGATGGGGGGGGGTTGAGTAGAGACATTGACAGAAAAAAAAGATAAGTGAAGGGATCGAAAAATACTCTGGGGAGAGAGAGAGAGAGAGAGAGAGAGAGAGAGACAGAGAGAGAGACAGAGAGCTTGCCTTATCCGACTGAAATCAAATGTTTGCTGTTTGCAGATGATCTGGTTCTGCTATCCCCCACTAAAGTCCTACAACAGCACCTCAATCTTCTGCAAACTTTGACGGGCTTTGACAGTAAACCTAGTAAAACTAATATGATACACTATAAGAACACAAATACAAATTCCTCTTAGACACTGTTCCAGAACACGCACCAAATGACACCTACCTTGGAATGAAAATTATGAACACGGGAAGGTTCATAAATAAACAACAGTAAACAATAAAGCTGTGAACAACCTGAGGGACAAAGCAAGTAGGGCCTTCTATGCCAAGAAACATCATACTGGACATTCCAGTCAAATATTGGAACATTGGTATATTGGAATATTGCAAAGCCTGGGGCCCAATTGCCAACCAAGACTTTACAAGATGGGACATCAAACTGAGACTCTGCATGTAGAATTCTACAAATCCTTAGTGTAAAAAAACAAACAAACACCAATTAACGTATGCAGAGCAGAATTAGGACGATATCTGACTTCTTTAAAATAATCAAAAAGAGTGATGACAGCTTGCTCCAGAGAGAGAGAGAGAACATTTCCTGCATGGGATCATGTGTGAATGGGAACAGGGATTGAAATCACAAAAAAACTTTTCCGCCAATTTCCCACCTCAAGACCTGGAGACATTTCCGGAACACTGCCAGTACGGCAGTGTTGTGAATGCCAGCTGTAACACTGCCAGGAGAGAGACTGACGTAAGACGCTTTCACGTAGAGTGAGTGAACCAATCACAAGACTCTGCTGATGGCGTATTTGAATCCGCGACTGTGTATCTTAAGGTGGTAACAATATCA
Organism: Bathygadus melanobranchus; assembly: GCA_900302375.1. Classification (NCBI taxonomy): domain Eukaryota; kingdom Metazoa; phylum Chordata; class Actinopteri; order Gadiformes; family Macrouridae; genus Bathygadus; species Bathygadus melanobranchus. The sequence goes on from OMKP01000253.1 coordinate 3,432, forward strand.
ATGCAACTTCTTTTGTTTGCAAACAAGCTCATTTTTTCAAGAATGGCTGGAAAGCGGACAGATTCAAAATGAAGGGAGCTCCTCTCAGTCCGTCCTCTCAGTTGTTCTTCTGTTGTGTTTTATGACGTAGGGCTCCCATAAGTTGTGCATGACCGCCATGTGCTGGACTGTCCATTGGCCCAGCTATTCTAGCGTTGCTATGCCATGTGTGAAAGGGGCAACACAGAAATATTCCAGAATGTAGCTGCATGTGTGAATAGTGAAAATCACTAGTGGTGCCTGAAATCCCAGTAATTTACCGGAAACTATATGTGAAAGAGGCTTAAGTGATGGGCTTCTCCATCGCAGAGATAGAAGTAACCCCCAACTAAACCCCCAACTAAGCTTAGCTGGGGGTGGGGGCAATCCTCCACTTTGTGTGTGTGTTTGTGTGTGTGTGTGTGTGCACGTGGTGTGAATGTTTTGGGGGTGATACTCCCCTCTAAGTATGTGGCTATCTGCTCAAAAAGCAATTACAGCAGGCGAGAAGTGTTTGCCTCCTATGATGTGAACTGCCACTCAGGATTTCAATTATCGCTCTCTCTCAGCAGGTAAACCACGGCGTACACAAAGAGAATGGGACAGGTATTGGAAATAATAACTTCATAAGTCTGCCACAGATAAGGCAACACACACCGGTCGACAATGTATTCATCTGCACTATTTATACTGTATATATATACATGTATATATATATATATATGTATAAATTATCAGGTATCGCCTGTGCCATGTAATTAGGGTGAACAGGGAACACCTGGCCACACCACACATTATAATTAGCCAATTTTGCTTGTGTTGTGATACACATGAAAAGTCACAGCTCAGCATGAGTGTCTCGAGGAACAGGAGAACGGACAGATGATGACGACAGTGAGCCAGCATCCAGTCTGCACTGGATTTTCTACAACACTAATTATTTCCTATTCCTATCTATTTTATGACATTTCTTCATTTATTTTCTACACCTGGTCTGATTATGCATCTAAATGGATGGGTGCATAGCATGGCGGAAACTATAGCGTCAAAAGCGTCAATTTTCTTTGTCGTTGAATACATTTGGTCAAAATCTCTTTTTGACAAAAGTGCTATACTAAACTGCACTCCAACCTACCGTCGTTTGCCTGCATTGTTCTCCGCTCTCAGGCCTCAAATACATAAAACGTTAGCTTTTTTATACTTATAGTGTTGCTTGAGTGAATAAAATGCTGTACTTATTCAAACAACCAGTTCTTTATTTAGCCATGCATTGCAGCAACAGTGACAGTCTCCAAACAATTGCCTACTACTGCTGTGTATGAAGGGGGTGGAGCTATGAGGTTTTGTGACAGTTTGAGGATCCAATGGAGTTACAAGATTTAGTCACAAGCTCTTTTTAATACTTTTCATTGGTTAAATATTTGTAAAACGATAAAACTTCTTTGTAAGTCGCTTTGGATGAAAGCATCTGCCAAATGCTCTAAATGTAAATGTAGGGTGTAAAACCTACATTTGTGTATAACAAATGTAAAACCCATAGACGTAAAGGGTGACCAATAGCATTGATTCATGAAAAAAAAAAAGAGATACAAGGTGTCCACCCAACAGTGATGATATATATAACTCTCTGCTCGTATCCAGCCTGTGTTTGAAGTTCAAGTTCAATCTAGTCTATGAGGTAAGGGTTTACTAAGTCTTGTTTACATGTTACTAAATCAAATTGGGTTATATAGCGCTTAGTAGTTACTCATATTCACACCTACCCCTAAGCAAGTGTAAATGGTGTAAATGTAAATGTAAAAATTGGCAATAATCAGCTCCACTCTCTCTGCCCCAGAGCCCTGGATTGTTGCTCGGGGGAAAAAACATCACAGAAGGCGTTCCTCTGGGGCCTGGACCACCACCTCACGAGGACAGTGGAAAGGCAGACAGTCACCTCTCACTAGTAACATGCTGTGAGATCTAGGGCCAGGTAGGCAGTCACAGACCGGGACGGACACACTAATGAGTATTTCATATGTGTCGGCAGGCGAGTGTACAACACATTTGAAGAAAATCCTTAAAAATCAAGATCGTAAAATACCATTACCAAACGTAAACAATTTCTAGAAAAGCATTAAAAGCTGATGTTTTTCTTCAAACCCAAGTGGAACTTGCTGGACATACGAAGAAGGAGCTGGAGGGTGTGTGTGTCAATTACATTTACATCACATTTACATTGAGGGAATTTAGCAGACGCTTTTATCCAAAGCGACTTACAATAAGTGCACTTGTCGAAAGAGTGAAACAACAATATGTCGCTGATGGTCCAGTAATATTTGACTAGTACTAGTACTCTTGATTGTTAGGTTAGAACAAGTTTCAGACTCATAATTGCTAGGTTGACCCCTTGCTGTAAAACAGCAAGGTAGCCTGGATACAATGCTACACAATGGACAACAAAGGACAAAGGACGTACAAGCATCCAGGATGCTACATAATGCAAGTAAAATTACAAACGTACAAACATGTGTGTATATATAAGTGCTAGGGATCCAGGAGGGGATGGGATTCAAGCCCTGTTCAAGTAAGAGGCAGCGTAGCGATCTGCCTGGCTTTTTACGTAAATGTTAAACTATATGGGAACTGACCCTGCATGCACGAACACACGTCCTTATGATAATATGATATGCAAAGTGCCAACTGTGTGATGACTACGGCTACTTCCTACTGGCAAGACTAGCATACACAAGGCTGAATGGCTCGTGCAGCCTCTGCCTGGCCAGAAGATAGCGATGTGGTAATATTTTTATTAGGCTATGGAAAGCACTAAATGCTGCCACATTCAAACCTGCTATAGTAAAGTAATTGAAAAATAAACCTAACATTAACGGAATAATTTCATTTTTTCTAATAGCCTCGGGTAGGCAGTGCCTACCCTGCCTACCCTGACTGTACGTCACTGCCTCTCGCTCAGCAAAAGTTTGAGTGTCCAGCACTACTACTGCATCCCCTGTCATCCCTGCTCCTGCCCTGATGTCTACTGTCCCTGTGTCTGCTGCTCCAGCTGTGTCTACATCCAGCCCATACACAACCAGATCACAGCATCCTCAGTCCAGCAGATCCTATAGATCCCGCAAACCACCTGGTTCATCTTTGGTTCATCGCAGCCAAGGCACCCTCCCCCATCGACCATTGTCCTCGGGAGCTCAATCGTGATATTAGAGTGAGGGGGGTTGGCCGCACCTACAGTTTTCCTGGAGCCTGTGTATCAGACATCCTGGAACAGCTACCCACATCACTGCAACACCATCCAGCATGCACCAGGATCATTGTGCACATTGGGTCAAATGACACCAAGAATCAGCAGCCTGAGTTGTTAAAGTAGGATTTCAGACATCTCCTGGCTACGCTTCTGTCCACAGGTAAAAGGATTTCTGGTCCAATTCCAACCCTAAGATGTGGCTACGGTCGCTTCTCCACAACTGGCTCAAGGCAGAGTGCACAGCCCTTGGAATGCACTTCGTTGACAATTTCAACTTCTTTTGGAACTGTAGTGAATACTATAAGAGAGATGGACTCCATCCCAACCGCATTGATGCACACTTTCTCTCTTCAAACATGGACTCTGATAAAGTCCATGGCCCCATGAGGTAATATCTTCCATGCCAATAGAACAAAGTCAATTAATTCAGTTGCCTTGTGTGGTTACTACAGTCTGTCATGGTCACTACAAGGGGCCTGGACTACTAAACAAATGCTCTCTAAACTCTACCAGTCAGGCTGTCTGTCTTCAGTCTAATTTCATCCCGGTTTACATTCACAACAAGCATTATGTGAGATACATTAACCATCAGTCAAACTGTACTACTCATGGTATAATTGCAAGAAATCTGATCTCCATCCCATTAAATGTTCCATCTCCTGCATTAAGAAAATAATGTTCAAATGTTCAATCGCTAAGTAATAAGACTTGTTATAAACAAACATCTGAACATCTGCATTTGACTTGACTTGGAATCTGGCTAAATAGCGATGGCTGTTATTGAGACGGCCCCTCCATGCTACGGTTTTGAGTATTGCACAAGGAATTGGAAAAAAGGTGGTTGGACTGTCTATATGTTTATGTAATGTATCCTCTGTAATTGAGCTGGCAGTCTCAGAGCACTACTGAATCTTTTTCTCTGCATCGTTACATTCATCTAGCAGGTTCTTAAGAAACACTGAAAACTACGATTGTGAAACCTCTCCTGAAGAAATGTACCCTGGATCTGCTAGTGCTAAACAATTTCACACGTTTGTTTTCTAAGTAAAATTCTTGGGAAATGATTATTCAAACGGCTAAATGATTACCTACATTTCTGCTGTATATTTGAGACGTTTCAATCTGGTTTTCGTCCCCACCACAGCACTAGTTAAGGTTTTAAATGACCTGAGAATGAACATGTGTAACAAGAAACTGTCAATATTAGTACTTTTAGAGTTAAGCTCTGCTTTTGATACAGTTGATCATGACATCCTTATTAACAGAGTACGGAAGTGCATTGGCCTCTCTGGCTCAGTCTTTGAGTGGTTAAGGACTTAACTGTCCGACAGAGATGCTGTCTCCCTTGGTGACCACACTCCTCAGCTAACACCTCACCTAACATGTGGGTCCCCAAGGTTCCATTCTGGGACGTGTTGTTCAGTCTCTATATGCTGCCACTGGGAAATATCAGAAAACACTGGAGTAATTTTCACAGCTATGCCAACGACACACAACTGTACATCACCCAATGACATCAGCCCTATTGATAAACTGGTTTAATTCATTGATCATATCAACTTATGGATGTCACATCATTTATTGCGAGAGAGAGACACTGTACATTAACTTAAAATACCTGGCAATGAACTCCAAGCCCATGGCATGCTTCTGGACCCTGATTTTAATTCCACATCAGTAATTTCACTAAAACTGTTTTTTATCACCCTAGAAATATTGCTAAAGTGCAACCGTTTCTCTCCCAGGCAGATACAGAGACGTATGCATGCTTATATCTAGCAGGCTTGATTACTGCAATGCTCTCTTTTCTGGTCTATCTATTAAACTATAAACATTCAGATAATTCAGCAACACATGTACTGACCAAGACCAGAAGGAGTGCACACATCTCACCTGTACTAAATGGACTGCATTTATATAGCGCTTTTATCCAAAGTGCTTTACATTTGCCTCACCTTCACCCCGGCAGTGTCAACCATGCAAGGTAACAACCAGCTCGTCGGGAGCAGTTAGGGTTAGGTGTCTTGCTCAGGGACACCTCGACAATTTGATAGGCGGAGCCGGGAATCGAACCTGTGACCTTCCGGTTGCCAGACAACCGTTCTACCCCCTGAGCTATTGTCACCCTGTACTAGATTGGCTGCCTGTCAGTTTTATAATTGAGTTTAAGATCATTCTACTGGTGTTCAAATCACTCAATCACTAATGTATGCTCCACTCAGGTCCTCTGACACTGGCCTTTTCGTTGATCCCTGGGTGAGGACTAAGACCTACGGTGAGGCAGCATTTAGTGTCAATGGTCCCCGCCTCTGGAAGAGCCTGCCACAGGAGCTGAGGGCATCACAATCTAAAAAAAACATCTTAAAACATACCTTTTTAGCTTAGCATTCTCTTAACCCCTTCTATTTTTTATCCACCCCGTTCTTTCTGTCATGTCTCTTATTTCCTGTTTTACCATCTCCTTATATTACTGTATATTTTCATTGTATTGTTGAATTTTCATTGTATTGTCAATTCCAACTGTGCCATGCGAATCGATGCCCTCTCTGGTCTTCTCAAGCACTTCCTTGTTTAAATCGTAGGCTGTCATCACATTGAAGCGAAGTTCAACTTACGCATTGTTAAGTTGTTACTATTTAGGACATGCGCAACCGCATTTAGTAAATGCTAGTTTGAAACTAACTTGTGGTTACTAAGGACTTATTAAGGACTGTACACACAGACTTGTTAACAAACGTACACATAGCTGGTGCAATCCAGTCCAGGAGAAGTACTAGCATGGAGGACAACTGTACAGAACAGACTACCCACGGCAGTAAACACAAAGGTGAGCTGCATCTATAACGGCCGGCGCTCTCTGAGGAAATCAGAGAGGGGATGTGCTCGAAAACAATAACATGGGCTAGCGGCAAGGGAATTTGAAGCCTTCTCCCCCCGGGTCTAGGATTTCAAGCCCCCCTCCTCATTCAGAAACTTACGCCAGAGAAGGCCTGCAGGGTACCTCTACTCAGGTATACACCAGTGTACATGAGCAGAAGAATATATAGTATATACTGTATATTATACCTGTATATATAGTATGTATATATATATATATATATACAGTATATAGTGTGAATCTTTTTTAAATGTTTTGTCTATATACATGAGGTCTTGTACGAGAGAGCGACATTTAGAATGACATGAATTTTCCATTCCTGTCTCTTTTGCTATAAAACTCAGTGCTCGTTGTGATATCCCCAAATGGTCTCTGAGCCATAAAAGGCTTTACTAGGTCCAGCAAACACCAAATAAACACAGTGCGCCGAGTTATAGAGCAGCTGCTGACGCTCTTCCATGGCACTGCATGTCATTAGCCATTAAATCACCCATTCATGTCAGCGGACAAGGAGAGAAATCTTGTCAAATTGTAAACAGTTCAAGCCCATTTCAAGTAAACAGCTTTTAAAGGAGTCTCGTGAATCCGGGCCTGAGTATTTTGGCAGCGAGTTGACCCTGGGTTCTCATCTTCACATCTTCACATGGAACATGAAAGCCAATTATCAAATTTTAAAGAGCTTGTTTACAAGGAAGGGGACCTCTAAACAGCACACAGCAGATCTAAATGAAGTTAATACAACACAGCAGTCCGCCTTGGAATCTGAATTTAATATACAGCGGATGAAAACTAAAAACTAAAGGTTTTCTAAAGCGGGTTAACATTGATTTTATATACTGTAATACTGTAGAGTCCATATTGACAGCACATTTATGTGTGTAAACATCCTGTGTAATAACACATTATTTGACACCATATTATGGGCATTCCTTTGAGAACTATATTGAAGTGGAGGGAACCTCGACACAGGTGACAAGTGAGTGAGTTATGCTGGGAAAGAGAGCTAGTCATCGGGGTGTTTTGGCACAGTATGCTGAGCTGCAATAGTCCATTTTGAGGCTTGTTCTTTGCCCTCTGGACAGAATCTACAGCCGGCAATGTGGAAATATACAATCTGACAGCTTGCATTACACAGGACAGTCCTGTCCCACCTGCAAGGTCAGAGGGAAAGAGAGAGAGAGAGAGAGATGTGGGAGATTTTTTGGAGAAAAAAAGAGCACTACTTTTCTTTACAACTGTCAGCTGTCTATCAGTGGCTTGTCACATGTTTCAAGAAAATCCTCCTGAGTGACACTGTGATCCTCCTCCTCCCTACACTCAAAAATCATTGCCTTGAAGCTCTACCTTATCACACTATGAACTAATCTAACGATATAAATAGTCGGAGAGGCATAGTGGAGCCTTATCCTCTGTACTATACTGAGGCTGCAGAACGACGTGCTGATTAGGCACAGAAGGTATTCAAGATGGGATTGGATTCAGGGTAACGAGGAGCCGTCAACCTCGCTGCGTTCAGAGGGGATTGAGAGGACAAAGTGTTTTGACTGTAATTCAATTTGATTAACTTCAGGTGGTGCAACTCCAGTCGTCATCCATATGCTGTATGTGTTTTTTGTGTATGATTCCATGGCGTCAATTTGCCTGTGTGTGATGCTCAGATGTATTTCTTATTTTCACTTGGTCATATTTTTTGTCTCACTCTCGCTATTTAATCTTTTGACCAATTTAACACAGACCTCAGAAATGGGAAAATAAGTTTGACAGAGTGGCTCAACTCACAGTCTGGGCCATATTGGAGGATGGAAGATGTCTGGAGAGGGTGAGAAAGTTAGAGGGATAAAGTTCAAGCTAGATACAGATACAGTATATAAAGATAGATAAAGATAGATACTGCAGATAGAGATGGATAGACAGACAGATAGAGATAGATACTGCAAATAGAGATAGATAGACAGACAGATAGAGATAGATACTGCAGATAGAGATGGATAGACGGACAGATAGAGATAGATACTGCAGATAGAGATGGATAGACAGACAGATAGAGATAGATACTGCAGATAGAGATGGATAGACAGACAGATAGAGATAGATACTGCAGACAGAGATAGATAGACAGACAGATAGAGATAGATACTGCAGATAGAGATGGATAGACGGACAGATAGAGATAGATACTGCAGATAGAGATGGATAGACGGACAGATATAGATAGATACTGCAGATAGAGATGGATAGACAGACAGATAGAGATAGATACTGCAGATAGAGATAGATAGACAGACAGATAGCCTTGAGCTGCTTTGGCAGGGTCACCTAGTAAACAGTTCAGTGCATTACGCGATTGCTATTTAAAACATTATTGCTTTTGGATGTTTACACTCCTTCCCAAACTCCTTTCTTGTTCCATATTAGACTCATAAAATCACATACAAGCTGTTTTAAAATGTGGCCCAAGCCGTTCTTTTACACCACTATTAAACTGATGAAAGAATTGAAGATTGAAAGGGGCGGAGGTGTGTCTTAACTTTCTCTCCTGTACTGACAAGAGCTTTTAAAGATGGGCGTTTTGGCAATAAAATAAATATGAATAACAACCCATGGCCCCGTAGAAATGGACCACTCCCAAATAAACAGCACCTGTTAACGGAACAAGAGGGAACACAATGCAGCAGTGGCTTTTCACATTATAGGGACTTGCTCATTACCTCAACAACAGAGAGAGAGAGAGAGAGAGAGGTATTGGATAGGTAGAGTGTGAAGAGTGGTATTGGTAGGTAAAGAACATGCTGGGAAAGGGGTGGATGAATACATAAAATAAAATACCAATTCAATCATAGTTGCCGGGGGTGTGTGGCAGGGTGCATATTTTCAGAGGAGCACCTTTCGGTGTTATGCTTGCTGAAGAATATATATATGGCATATATATATATATATATATATATGCGCGTCAAGTGATTAAAAAAATTTATTTAATT
>OMKP01000283.1:3568-16981 GCA_900302375.1 Bathygadus melanobranchus
ACTTTACTGCTCTCTTGCTCAATAGAGATCTGCTGGCCCAGGGAAGCTGCTGTGTTTTGGGTACTGTAGTACAACACACACGCACACACACACACGCACACACACACACACACACACACACGCACACACACACACACACACACACATACGCACATGCACACACACGGACATGGTTCAAAGTGATATCATGTGTACAGACACATGTGCGCACCGGGAGGCCTACATGCCACCTGCCTAGGTGTTCCCATAGCGCCACATGGCCTGCTTTGCACACGCAGCAGAAACAGGTGCGTGTGTGTGTGTGCATGTGTGTGAGAGGTGTTAATGTGCGAATATGTGTTTGGCCCCAGTGGGGGAACGCTTTGAGAACACACGCCAGAGTTTTAACCCACTTAATCTATTTTGGTCGCTGTTGTCAGGGCTACCAATACTTCTTCTACTAGTTAGTCATGTCATAGACACTTACCCAGAAAGCCTGAATCCAGGTACAGGTGATTCAGGAGCAGGTAGGGGCTAGTCATCTTACAGGTTAGGCTCGTTACAGAAGTCAAATAACTCCAGCCGTGACAGTAACCTTCCCCCTAGTTGGAGGATCCTGAATCCCAAGTTTACACATACCTTAGAGAGTGACAGCTCCTTTGGAGAGCAGGACATGCATAAAATATGGCGGTTTGTGTGAACGCTTTCTTTTTTCCTCTCTCTTTCTCTCCTGTGTCTACAGGAAGCTCAGCTGCTGAATGTGGACAGCAGACATTCCCCCGCAACATCAAGTCCCAGGAGCCCAAAGACGCCGGTTCATGCTAAGAAAAAGGTGTGTGTGTGTGTGTATTGATTCAGGTTTACCTCTGTGTGGATGCGTGTTTGCTGCTGTTTTTTTTTCTGAAATGACAGACATGTTAGCCCTTTGGGTTTCTATGTAAAGCTGGAATCCAGTAGCACTGGCCCTGCTGTAATAGTTTATTTACACATGCCGTTCACACACAAGTTGAGAGATTTGTTCTCAAATTAAAAGTCTTTTCTATTACATTTTCAAAGTTCCTTCAAGTTTTCAAGTTGTCGATGTCAACTGTGCTGAACTGTACTTCCATTTTGGGTCTAAGTGACCAATGCGGACAACAGTTTTTGAAACTGGTCCTGTCCTTCAGCCGTCAGTCGCAAAATGGGCTGCAATGTAACCCTTCAGGGCAATAGCACCCTGTCAATGTATGTCCTCTAAAAGTGCTTGCTTTTGCCTGACAGGCTCAGAAGTGTCTGACAACGTTATGGAAAGGATCCCTACAGAAAAGTAAAGCATTTTTCTTTACCTTTCAATTGATCCGGTCTGTTTGTTATTGTGTCTAACTAAGTCTCGCTCAAGGAGAAGTCTCACTCTGAAATCTCGTGAAATCAGCTACAAATTCAGTTGTTCCTGCAACTACTCAACTCTCACGATATTCCTGCTTGTGCGAGACTTGGTTAGACACAATAACAAACAGACTGGATCAAGGGAAACAAAAATGCTTTATTTCTCTTTATTTAGAAGCTGTATTTCTCTGTAGGAATCCTTTCATGCTGTACAAACCGAGCCTGTCAGCGGCAAATACAAGCGCTTCTAGAGGACGTACATTGACGGGGCACTATTTCCCAAAAGGTTTATATTTTGTGGCTGACTCAAGTTTTTAAAAAGTTGTTGTCTGCATTCGTCACTTAGACCTAAAATGATGGGAAAATAGGGTCCCGAAGTTATCCTTTCAAACCTAATATTAACGCAAAATCTCCTTTGTGAAGATAATATGGAAAATATCATCAGTATTAAAATATGAAATATACAAATATGACAAATATGAATGCAGACAGTAAAAAGCAAACGTTATTGGATGTTGAGGTAAAATGAGGTTAGGTACAAGCGGCAGTTAATAAACGATGAACCTCATTCTTCATTGTTTTTCTATCACCTTCAATAGAACCTGTTTGCCTCTTCCATGACCAGGACATCTTTGTCTACGCTAATCCCTGCATGACTCACGCTTTCTCCATAAAGTTCCTTTTGAATCCTGAACCCTGTGACCTGATTGGTCAGCACGAGTGTGATTTGGACAATCAGTTTTCCCTAACACAGTAGTTTCATGGAAGCGCTGAATGTGTCTGTACAAATTCAGATATAATGGTGACGTACATGCGACAGCTTGCTACCCTATTCTAAGAAATTCACGAGGGCTGACTTGCACACTTGATAAATGTTGTCAGTCTCACTGATGCTAAACTGTTAAGGCAGATGGCGGTGTGTTGAATTCTACTTAGAACAAAATATCCACTGCGATATCGTTTGGAAAGACGATGTAAAGAGTAAACAAATAAACGTGCGTAGGCATATCTGCCCTTTTTTGGTATCTCTCTCTCTCTCTCTTTCTCTCTCTCTCCCTCTCTCCCTCTCTCTCTCTCCCTCGCTCTCTTCCTCTCTCCCTCTCTCTCTGTCCTGGACACAAGATTACACAGACTCAGGAAACACAGGACATGCAGTCCATTCAGTAACCCCCATGGCCGAAGTGTGTGCACTGTGCTGTTGCTTTTAAACGTTAGCCTAGCCCGGCATCTTATTCCTTCATTCATGTGCCCAGATTTCCTATCTGTTTAACGCAGATTACGTGAAGGTCATTTAGCCAACAGTCCACTCGGTCACAGGACTTGATTGGATGAAGGAACTCTCCTGGAGCAGCAGGCAGCAGCCAGGGAGAGAGATATGTGTCAAGGAAATGAGGCTGCAAAAGAGTTTAAATTCACAGCCCGACTGGGTAGAAGGAGCCCATTGGCTGATACATTGGCATACTCATGTCATTGCCAGCATCTAATAATAGTCGCAATAAATTCTGGTTAGTTTGTGGATGGAAATGTGTGCTTCTTCTGAGGCGGGTTTCAGTTCACAATGAAGAGATTGGCTTCACCTCTTATCATATTGGTTTTGTATGGCCCTTTATAGTTGTTACTTACAGATAACGACACAAGCATCGCCGTGTAGAGAGAGCTTTGATAAATCAGCTAGGCAGGTGGCAGTAGCATTAGCTTGGTGGAGGGGAAAACAGCCTCATAAAGGATGTTTTGATTTAGCAAATCCTCTCCTCCCAGCCACTAGACAAAACCATGTGGAAGAAACCTTCAGAAAAACACCATTCATTATTAATCGTTATGGTTGCCATGTTCACAGAGAAACTAGGCAGGTTAATGCAACATGCTGCATCCTTATTAGTGGACCCCATAACCACTCACTAACACATGAGGCCTCTCCGGGAAATACACAGGGAGCCTGGACCGGATCCAACCGGATCCAAGTGTTTTAACCCGTTGTCGGGCTGTGAAGCCCACATTTGTGATTGGGTTGAGTGAGCTGTAAGCTGTGTTGTCATGGTTCCTGGAGGATGTGAACTATCGGGGATATCAGATTAGGGCTTGGTGGAGATAACAGATGCAGATGAGTATGTGAGTGAGAGTTACTAGTTAGCCTAGTGGTGGCTTAGGATACGTGTCTTCCCAATCCTTTTCACACCAGGGCCCCGTAGAGCTTGACCCTCCGCCTCTGGGGCCCACTTACACCTACATAAATAATCCTGAATATATACACAGCCTTAATTGCCAGATTAACACAAATGTCAAACTTAAGTGTGTGTGAGTTTTCAATGAGTGATGTGACATGTGATTTTTGGCTGCAAATTCTGTCGTCTGATAGGCCACGGTGGGTTTAAACAGTCAATAATATAATGCTTTTAGAGCTTTTTTATATGTAGCCCGGCCCGGTAGCCACCGCTACACCTCCCGGTGCTGGCCCCTGGCCAGTGGTTTGGGGAAGCTAAATTGGTAAATTCTACTAACTTCAAGGCAAGCAGCCACGTCACAGTATGTTCTTCCTGTGCTAGTTGTGGCCACCAAATCGAATCCAATTCTCTGGATGACAAATTTAGTCAAATCAATTCCCCACAGGGGGAATCAATAACAAGGCTAGAGATGCTTTCAGAGCGATTATGTTGCTGAAGGCTGGTCCATCAAGTGAATCATCCAATGGATTTTAACCCGGGATCCATTTGTTTTAAACCGGTAATGGGGATTTAAAAATGTTAAGCTTCCCCATCTCTTTGTTCATTAAAACTAAGCTAAAGCCTTGTTTGTGTCCCCAATATTGGTCTTTTTGGGCCCTTATCAATAGTCCCATTATCGCCAGTGACCTAGCTAGCCATTTAGTGGCTGTGGACAGAGTAACTGCTTGCTAGCGTAGGTTGAAGCCGACGGCACTCACAATACATTCTGCCTTCACTCTTTGCACTCCCCCACATCCATCTCAAAATGCAGGGTGCATCGCATAGCTTAGCTGTGATCAGGTTGAGGTTCTACTCCTATACCACAGTGGATGGCATACGGCATGTAAATCCTCTTCGGGTCCTCAAGGTAAGACAAAGTGAACCTGTTTGTATGTAGCCACTCATTTTACGCAGCTTCATTTAATTTGTAGGTACCTTATCTAATAGCAGGTAAGGATTACAGGTACACTGTAGTCATTGGGCACCGAACCCAGTGCCTTTCGGATGGAAGTCAGACAACCTAAGCCACCACTCTCCCCTAGAAAAATCCCAAATCTGTGGGAATCAAACCCATGGACATGGTCAAAAAGTCAAAATGTCTTATTGAGTCCATCTTCTCCCACAGGTGAAGAAGGGAACGGGTGACGGGGTCTCGCGGGCCATGCCACAACCCAGCTTCTCTATTGAGTTGCCCCACGTGAGGCGGCTGGCCCCCCAACCCAGCTGCCCCAACCTGGAGCACATGGAGACGACCCCCCACCCACCCTCTCCTCCCTCCAACACCAGCCCCTCTTCCGGCATGGAGCTCCAAGACTGGTGAGTAAGCCTGCTTCACGTTGAGCTGTGGTACATCCGGAACATGGGTGTTCATTCAAATTCACTTCGACTTTATCAATGCAATGCGTTCAAGTGTTTAGATTGCAGGTGTAGCAGGATAGTAGGTGACATCCCCGTTGTTGTTGCTTTGATTTGTTATGGCCTTTGGGTCCAGCTTTATTATTTTATAAGGTTCATAGTCTTCTGACTTCACTAAAAACACTTTTATGACCACAATAAAGGAAGGACACTCATAATATTGAAAGAGAAAATATAATCATTGCAGCTATAACACAAAATGGGAACCTTCTTAAAAAACTGTTGATTGTCGCCACTATTAGTGCGCTTTTATTTAAACTGTTAAAACCTACTTGCCGTTGAAGAAAAATGGCGCAAGGCAGAGAATAAAAATGATCTGGCCGTTAATGGCCAGCTTGTACGTGGGTAAGTAGGTTATCACCACTGCTTGTCTAAGTGATTCCGGGGCCGCTGCTTGTTGTGTGATGGAGGTTGTGAAGTATGCAGGGCCTCTGGCTGGGGCCCTGGGTGCTGGGGGCCAAGTGGAGTTGCAATGTTTCGTCTGGCATCCAAACACGCTTATTAAAGCACCTGAAACCAGAACCGCTGGGTGTCGGGTGTCTCCCGTCCTGGAATAGTAAGACTGCTGGTGGGTCTGTTGTTGGATCCTTCTCTGGGTCTGAGCAGATATTTCCTGGCTGGGCTTGGGATGAGCATTCAACCAGCTAGCATGCTAGCACACCTGGCCCCTTTTAGAAAAATACTGGCTTTTATTTATGAGTCTACTGATTGCTCTGTAAACTCAAATAATAAAAAGACAAAATAATAAATACTTGTGCTCTTTTACTTCTTATCTGAGTATGGTACCCTCTGTGCTGGTTTCATTTATTAACTATATGAATAATTATTTAATGAATTGTCATCAGAATAAATTAGCATTAGGAGACTATTTATAATAAATGCTCTTTTACTTTTTAGACATCAGCGTATGGTATTCTCTTGTGCTGGTTTCATTTATTTCATTTATTAAATGTTTTCATAATTATATTAAGCCATAGATGCAATCACTATCATTAACATTTGAATTCCAATCAATCTACAGCACTGCAAGCCACACGTATTTGCTTGGCAACATGTTTTAGTACCCTGTCTCTGCTTCCTCAAGGTCTTTATTACTCCTAAAAACCCAAGACATAAATCAAAATACAATTCGTCAGCTCTTTGAAACAATATAAAAACCTGATTCACTCAGTCTGAATATTATCTTTTAATACATAAGTTTTATGTGCAATTTAGTGACAAAAACATTAATAATGCGCAAGATTTACATTTACATTTAGGGCGCTTTTATCAATCAAAACAATTTTCTAAATAGTAACACATTTGTCGAAAGAGGGAGACAACAATATATTGCTGATGGTACAGTACAATTAGAACAGAACAAGTTACAAGCATTCCTGATTGCCAAGTCAACAGAACAAGTTACAAGTTTACAATTGCTAGGTTGGCTCCTTACTGTACAATGGCAGGTAGCCAGGATAAGATGCTACGCAAGCTCTGTCGAGTTTAGATTTGTCGAGTACATGATTAGAGCGAACAGGTGTTTTCGTGCTTGTGTATTTAGTACTTACCTTGCCTTTTCCAGGGTAAATGTAAACGTAAATCTCTTAGTGGTGATTTTCCTGCGGTGTCAGAATCCCTGCGTCAGGTGGTGTAGGGTGACCGGGTGGGGGGACAAGCGACAGGGGACCCCAGCCATGTATGCAAGCAGTCCTGGCTAGGCGTCATTCACTAGCAACACTAGAAACACAACATAATCTGACTGAAGGTTGATGGTAGCACTGGGACATACATGTGCTGTGTAGCTGTAGGATGTGGGACAATGGGGATTGGCCCCCTTTTTCATGGATATGTTCTGTGTTTAATTGTGACGGAAACATTGAAGTCGTATTCAGAATAACATGGACAACATGGATGGAGGGCAACTGGTCGTGGTGAAAGGTTCTGGGTTCCAACCCCAATGTGCGCAGCCTACCTGTAGGCATCCCTGTGCAAGATGCCTAACCCCTACCTGCAATTGACATGTGTATCTTAGAAAGAAAAAGTCGTTTGGATAAAGGCATCTAAATGACAAAAGCTAATAGTAAACATCCAATGTGTATTTTATTTACTATAATGACGGTTTTCATGAGGTAAAATTGGTAATTAGTGTGAGGTATGAAATGACAGGGATAATAAATAATAACAATAAACCTTTGAGCGCCTTTTAATGTTGAATTAAAATTAGGCAGGTCCATCGGCTGGGGGTAAAGCTGTCTAATTCCTCCACTGATTAAGCTAACAAGGGGAAAAAGGTAGATTTTCACATCACGGTGTCTTTAGCGTGTGAAGTGGCCGTGATATGGGGATATGACTGGACTACAACCGTGGCGTGGGGTGTTTGTGTGTTTGTGCTGAGCGTGTGCACGTCTCTCAGGCCTATCTTTCAGCTTGCTCCTACTTTCCATGGCTAGGTGTTAGGCAGGCCTGTGTCAGCACGTGGCCAGGTCTCGTGGCTCAGCAGCAACCAGAACAAACCAGATCCCACAGCGAGTGTGTTTACCGTATACGCACACAATCATGCAGGTTTCGTCTCATGTGGATTTTTTTCCACATATACGTATATATATAATTTTTCTATATTTAATTTTGAAAATACATGTGTGTGAAGTTAAATAATGTTTGCAAGGATAAAGGTTTTACTAGGATTTAGCATAACAAAAATGATATATAAGAATTTCATCACATAACGGGACTGCACTCCAACATTTAACTCTGAGAGAGAAACGGTCAGTGTTTCAATAATATAAGACCCATCTAGCCATAGGCTCAATCAACCTAGCGATGTTTCTGCCTCTGAATCCGAGTCTGTCATCCTGTCTTTGAGGCTGTGGCGTAAGGGAGTGGAGGATGTGCTGGCTCTTATCTTTTAAACAACCAAGCAGTTTGAAGCCATGTATGGGTTTGATTATTATTTGACATAACAACAACACAAGTGCTATGAGTAGGGGCGACAGTAGCTCAGGGGGTAGAGCGGTTGGCCGGCAACCCGAAGGTCGCTGGTTCGATCCCCGGCTCCGCCTAGCTAATTGTCGAGGTGTCCCTGAGCAAGACACCTAATCCTACCTGCTCCCGACGAGCTGGTTGTTACCTTGCATGGTTGAACCGCCGTCGGTGTATGAATGGGTGAATGTGAGGCAAATGTAAAGCGCTTTGGATAAAAGCGCCATATAAATGCAGTCCATTTACCATCTATGAAACCTCTTCCATAAAATGCTAATCTTGAAAGCTTGAAATGGCATTTCCGTAATGACTTCCATATTGCAACATGTCCATAAGACATGCTATTACCACACATACTTTGCATGTATGAGTCCTCAAAGTTCACAAGTGTCATTTCATGGTGTCTTTACACATGACAATGCACAGCAGTCTCAACTAACAGACGTCGGCCCACCACCACTACCCAATGCAAACTCACTCCAGCATGGAAATGTGTACTTTTCCGCTGTGTAAGGAATGCATGGTGCATCTTTGTGTGCAGTTTCCACGGGTGGCTTGTGCTCTGGTGATGTAACCTGTGGGTTTCCTAGAAGCCTGCGAGACCCAGGTTGAGGTGAGGAAGGTGACAGTGTGCTGTGAGCCACACTGGGCTTCCACACCGCTGTTGAAGACTTGGCGTTAGAAATTCCCATCTATTGGCCAACAGGCCAATGCATATTATATTATATTATTTAGGATTTACTATGCACAGGATTATTTATAATAATTGATGTATTTATGTTTATATATGCTTCATTTTCATTTAATATAATGTATATGCCCAATATTTTACACTTCTTAGCTTTAAATATGCATGTTTTATAGTCTGTGGAGTCTCCCCATACCAGCATTTCACTGCACATACATGCATTACATGTGTGAGCATGGGTCACATAAAGACTGTTAGAAAACATGCTCTGTGCCTCAGGTGACTATGAGTAGGTTTAACTGAATATGAGTGCATGGGAGTGAAGTCCCATGTTCTGTCTGTCTGTCTTTTTACTGTGTGCCTGTCAAGCCCTTCTCTAGCTCCACGTTAGCTTATCCAGCAAACTCTGTGCTTGAGCTGTGTGTGTGTTGTCGTAGCATTCGGGCTAATCCGCTCTCTTTCAAGCAGCCACTTCAGAATTTGTTTTCATAGATACATTAATTATTTTATATTATGACCCTCTTTCGGTTCTCCATTCTGTTGAATTTCTCCAAGGACCCTGAATGAGACACGCGTGTCAAAAGTGTATCCTAAGGAAAGTAACTGTTGAGTAATGGCTACTCCACCCCGGGCCTCTTCCCCCAGCCCCTCCTGTTTGGTGTAAGCCCCGAAGCGTGATTGCATTGTCCTTCATAAACACGATGGAATGTACACGGTATGGTACTCAGCCTATAGGAAGGCTTGGAACTGAACTGCCCTCCAATAACAAACTCTGCAGAACCTGTGTTCTGAAAGTATTTTAAGAATGTCCCGCAGGTGCACCGTCTCTTCCACCACACAACTGTCGTTCTTTGTCATGACTTGGCAACAGGGTTCATGTAAGTCATTACACTTTAACGTGACGTGACCTAAACTATTGTCATTTTATTGTGTTTGCTGTCTCATATTCATTTAGTTATAGTAATAGCTGCGAAAACAAACAAACAACAAAGAATAATGAATGAATTTAGAGTTTCTAGAAGCGGATGAATGGCCAGATTGGCCAAGTGTTCTGGTATTTTTCCGTGGCCTCTGGAAGGATCAGGACTCCCTTTCAAGTATTGCTCAGGAATCCCCTTGGTACCTCCACACACAATAAGTTAGTGGGTAAGCAGGATTTCCGCTTTTGCAATGGATGACGGTAGCGTCGGCACACGTTAGTTTAATACGCCTGCCAGACTAACCCCGCGCTAAGAGCATTGGCCAGGCGTCTATGGGCCAAGGGTCCACAGTGTACACCTGCAGGTATTATTGTCATGTTAGTGGTTGTTTTTCTTCACACGGCTCTACAGAAACATACATGCACAGAACTTGATTTTGTTTGTTTTCTGCACCATGTCATGTGAGAATACTTGAGAATTTGAATGAACTTTGGCCTATTTTGACTTGAAACCCAAATCCTTTGTTTTGCTGCCTGGGTAGCTGGGACAGTGTACACCTTTCAGACACCACACACACACACACACACACCTCCCCTCTGACTGTACGAGGCACAAAGGCACATCATGTACCTCTGAAATTCATGCCGCCACATTTACTGAACGGACGTGTCAAAACAACTAATTCACTAGGAATCACATGTTTTCCAGCCAGTGCCACGAAATACGGCTGGGTGTGCATCACCATTCTGGGATGGATGAAGGATAACCGCTGACACTGAGCTGGTCACGTCTCACCATGTTCCAGATGTTTGGTTGCACACCAGGGGCTTGTACACCTTCTTCCAGAACCCGTTAAACAAATGAGCATAACAATGCTTTCTAAGTAATGGAGAGAGCTTGTGTGGTAGACGTTGTTGCACTGGATGACATGAATACATACCATCTTTGGTGTTTGGCAAATGTGTTAGCCAGAAGTACAAATCATGTTTGTGATGGTAGCTGATGACGTGCGTGAACTGAACCCTAAAATATAGTCTGCCACTAATCAGACAAGTATTTGTGGCACTAATTCTCGGCTTCGCAACACATCTGCCAGCTCTTGGAAATAATTAGCGGTTGCATATTCAAACTTAGAATAGAATAACCAAGTATGAGAGCGACAACTATGACACCACCTTGCCCGGCAAATAGGAGTCAAACTGGGCACTAGAACAGCCCAGCCCTGGCCCAACTTATGTCACGTCAGGAAGTCCAAAGGCAAATTTAGAGTGGGTGTCAGTTCACAAGCAAAGCACTGTGGGTAGGTACAGTATATGCCTCCATGTAATTAAACAGGTTGAAGAATAAAGGTTCATTAACCGTGAACATTTATTCTTCAACCTGTTTAAACATATGAAGGCATGATTTCTTTTCAACCGGTTGACCACCTTTCATTTTAAAGGGAGAATATATTTAGCCTGGTCTCTACACCAAACCCTGACATGGGTAATAGGTAGTTTTAATGTGAAATACGCTATGTGGAAATGTAAATAGTATATAGTATATGTATATACAAAGAAAATGACTATTATATCCAAACTCATAGTGCATAGAGTATTGTCATTAATTTTTCTGATTTCTGATGCAATGACGATTGCTGGCAGCCATTTTCTCCGATGTGTGATTAGAGAGTCTTAAGGGTCATCTCGACTACCCCTTAACCGCCCACAAGTGCAGGAGCTGTTTTTAGCACTAAATGCTTACTTATTACTTATTACTTACATAATACAAAAACCTGGATGCCCTAACATTAGTACTGACACACCTACTCATTTTCTCATCACATAGCGAGTTAGATGCTACTTACAGAAATTCATGAATACAGACTATGGATGTTTGTTTTGTTTTACTAGATTTTTAGATTTGAAGATTTTTAGATGTAGATGAGTTACTCAAGATAAAATTAGGCTACATTTAAAAAAATAGGATGGATGGAACAGGATGGCCCAGAATAAAGCTGTACTTTGTTTTATAATCATGCTAATACTTTATTTATGAATGCCGGAATATAAAAACAAGGATCATGTGCACATATTTCTACCGAGGTTACTTTAGGTTTTCTTTTCTACTAATCCTTTTGTTTGGGATATTTACACCACACTATAATATCGCCCAAGAGTACAGCTAATGTTACTGAGATTTGTCCAGCCAGAATGTCGTCACCGTTTATAAAAAAAGAAAAGCACACACAGACTCTGCATATCTTGAGGGTGTTGGTGGTAGTGGATTACATGAGTTCTCGCCTATATGGTTTCTCCAATACCGTAGCCAATGTACAAACTGTACTATCGTCAGTCAACATGATGTAACCAAGCCATTTGAATGGAACGCTTATACTTGTTGCGTCCAGTCTCTTAAGGCTCCTATCCACTAGGCGACAAACCCGCTGATTCTAGGGCCGATCGAGTCGGGGAGAGGGGGGAAGGCGGTGGGAGATCGGAGCTGAAGTCAGCTCTGATTGTCGTGTAAAAAAATGCCTTTTTACAAACCGGTTTGATATTATTGGGCCCGACTTGCGTAGTATGGGGGGCCCTGAGGCAGAGATCAGCAGGTGATACACTGGCAACAGCCAATAAGATTTAAGATCAAGAGTTGTGTTCCCTGTTTACAACAACAACTGCTACAGTTCCTACAATGTGTACATCCAACACTGCTGTTCCTCGCGTCCTCTGGACACCAGCGATGGAGAACTGGTCGAACTTTGGCAAGAGCACGAATGTCTGTTCAACATTTTGTGCAAGAAATACCACAACCGAAATGGAAAAGCTGGAATACTACACTCTGAAACATGCGGGTGTACACCCGCATGTTTCGCCAAATTGGCAAGAATTTCAGAGAGTGTTTTCCCAGTCGCCTAGTGTGGACCACCGACCAGTCGTGTAGCGTGTGCTGCCGAAGTTGGCCCTGTGGCCTAGTGGGCAGGACATTTTAGAGGGAAATAGAAAAGTATGTGAGATCCAGATCAGATATAGGTTAGATCCAATTCAGATCCAGGTCAGATGCAGGTCAGATGCAGGTCAGATGCAGGTCAGATCCAGATCAGATCCAGGTCAGATGCAGGTCAGATCCAGATCAGATCCAGATCAGATCCAGATAAGATGCAGGTCAGATCCAGATCAGATCCAGATCAGATCCAGATAATATCCAGATCAGATCCAGGTCAGATCCAGGTCTGATGCAGGTCAGATCCAGATCAGATCCAGGTCTGATGCAGATCAGATCCAGATCAGATCCAGGTCTGATGCAGGTCAGATCCAGATCAGATCCAGGTCTGATGCAGATCAGATCCAGGTCTGATGCAGATCAGATCCAGGTCTGATGCAGGTCTGATGTAGGTCAGATCCAGGTCAGATCCAGATCAGATCCAGATCAGATCCAGGTCAGATCCAGATCAGATCCAGGTCTGATGCAGGTCAGATCCAGATCAGATCCAGATCAGATCCAGATAATATCCAGATCAGATCCAGGTCAGATCCAGGTCTGATGCAGGTCAGATCCAGATCAGATCCAGGTCTGATGCAGGTCAGATCCAGATCAGATCCAGATCAGATCCAGATAATATCCAGATCAGATCCAGGTCAGATCCAGGTCTGATGCAGATCAGATCCAGATCAGATCCAGGTCTGATGCAGGTCAGATCCAGATCAGATCCAGGTCTGATGCAGATCAGATCCAGGTCTGATGCAGATCAGATCCAGGTCTGATGCAGGTCTGATGTAGGTCAGATCCAGGTCAGATCCAGATCAGATCCAGATCAGATCCAGGTCAGATCCAGATCAGATCCAGGTCTGATGCAGGTCAGATTCAGGTCCACTAGTTGGGGGGCAGAGCCAGTGGCAGGTTG
>OMKP01000284.1:1697-15964 GCA_900302375.1 Bathygadus melanobranchus
TTGATTAGTCCTAGCGATAGGACAGTCATGTATCATTACTACTTGGATATCAGGATAGATGAGAGCAGCCATACGTCACTTCCCGTCAGAACGACCACACCCCCTACAAGCACTGTTGGTAAATTGGATACACTAGTGGCACCGTGCCTAAAAGCTGCCGTGTCGTATTTTGCACGTCAAACAATACAAAAGGAAACACAGTTTACGATTTACTAGAAAACTAGAACTAGAAAACTAGGCCTATCACAAATAAATATATAAACACCATTAATGGACCTCAGAATAACCATTACATGATTAACCACACGACAACCAAACAACAACAACAATGTTAAATGAACAAAGTAAACAGTTGCATGGATCCTGGGTAATCCCACACAGCACTAGCGCATGGATGTATTGTACTCTAGCACTAGCATGTAGCTATTGTTGGCTCTGCTAGCAGTCTCTCAAATGTATATTGATTCAGAACAACAATCCATTTTTTGTACACTTATTAAAAGAACAAGGCAACAATGTATGATGACAATGTAGTGAAGACAAACTCTCTGGGCAAGAAAGCATCCCCAAGAATGCGCTGTTTTCCCCTAGTGAACAAGAAACTGCACTATGCCAAAGGAAGATTTGTACTTCTAATTACGCAACTAGACATGATACAGTGTTAAATACATGCTAACAGTACATATTTCACAAGAACATAAACATTTAAAGGGAAACGATGTGAAAGATATAATATGCCCATTAGACGGAGAATGTTGTCCTGATTAAGTATATTTAATGGTTGTTGTGAAAGCAGATGCAAGACTCAGTCGCAATCATTTTCTGACCTAAAAATAGGTTTGCAGGCCCAGAAAGGTCGGGAAGCACTGGTGTAGGTGCATTAGAAGTGCAGTCGTGCAAGTGTTCATGCAATCAGTCATGTGAGTACACCCTTAATCAAGTGATCATGTAAGTGTTCCAAGGAAGTTGTGTGAGGTGTGGCACCTCGATCTCAAATTGCTTGAAAATCGTGTTGAAATGCAAAAATAAACCACCCCGGGGGAGGATTCCCCCGGGTCCTCCTACAAGGTCTGAGGCCAGGCCCAGATGATGCCAAAAATGCCCCTGACAATTTTAAGTCTATTATGTAGAAATACGACATGACAGGTAATCATTGCACATAATCAGTGTACTTTAAAAATAAGGTAAAAATTCACCCATTCATACACCAACGGCGGCGTCAACCATGCAAGGCAAGGACCAGCTCGTTGGGAGCAGTTAGGGCTAGATGTTTTGCTCAGGGACACCTTGACACTTAGCTAGGGGGAGCCGGGGATCAAACCAGCAACCTTCCGGTTGGCAGACAACCGCTCTACCCCCATGTAAAACCAGGTTGACGGTTAGCCAGTAACACGGGCAGGAAGGGTGCTGGGGATGCTGCAGTAGATTGACTTTATTTTTTGGTAAAGATTCAGTTAAATAATACAAATATTTGGTCATTTATTTATATTATATATACATATTTGAATGATCATCTATAATTGAATATAATTGAACAATCTATAATTGATTTGCCAATATTAAATTAGACATGAATATTGAGATTATGCTTTACGTAGTTTCAAAGCTTATTATGGCCTAGCTTAAGGCTTCTAGCTAGCTATGTCTCAAAAAAATGTAGTACTAGCCTATCTGCGTTTAAACAAATTAGATTTTTCCGTTTTTGGATTGCATGTCAACTGTTTGGCTTGGCTTCGCGCGTTACTTCCCGCAGCTATGCGGTTAGCTCAACATGTGTGTGACCTGCTCGTTAGTTGGCCCCAATGGGGCCTGGGCTGGCATTGCCATGTTATGTGTCCATGCAGGTTCGTGTGTTGGCTTGATCCCCTGCAATTCGCTCTGCTTCCACTCTTAAAGATCCACGCCTCCCACTGTCTGGCAAGATCCCTGTTCTCCCAGACAGTCATTTAGAGGTGGAACTGAACACGGGCATACCGAATAAACAGGACTGTGTGCAGCAGCGTGTCAGCCATTGGAATCCATTCAGTGGAATTCATGTCTCTCTCTATTTCACTCTCTCTATATCTCTTTCTCTCACTCTCCCTCTCACGCCTCTTTCTGTCCTGCCATATAAATGTACCGCAGAGGGCTATAATTCCATTGTGTTGATTATGAGACTTCACAATAGAGGCGAGGCTACCTCCGCCAGAGAGCTTAGTCCCGTGGGAGACAGCGGAGACGTCCTTAATGTGGCTCTTCAATTCAAATGGCTCTTCAATTTCCACCATACTGGAGACCTTCAACACACTGTATTGATTCACCCAGCCAGCTCTGCACTGCTGGATACGCACATTATTAAGACTTCACTGCGTCTTGATCTCTGATACTCTCTCTCTCTCTCTCTCTCTCTCTCTCTGTCTTACTGTGACAAGCCCTATATCTCCCACGCAGCCAGAGGGCGCACATACAGACACACACATTCTCACTCGCACACGCGCACACGTGCACGCACACACACACACACACACACACACACAAATAACCTTCCCCTCAGAGGGGAGGTAGACTTTTGATTCTCATGTTGAATATGAATATCAGGAATATCCATCTATCCACATATTTGTGAATTCAACTCCAGATTGTGATGCTGAAACTAATCAGTGCCTTTGACCCAGACAAGAACAACATTGTGCGCTGGGTTGAGCACTTTGTGCACAGGGGACACATCCCAAACACCTGTCTGGTGTTTGAGATGATGCACATCAGCCTTTTTGACTACATGAATGCCAGACTCCTTCAACCTCAGAGCCTTCTGGGGATTAGTAAAACTGTCACGGCCAGGAGTATGGACATGACAATGAGGAGGAGCATGGAGAGGAGAACTTGGGAGGAATAGTAGAGAAGAGGCGGAGAGTTGTCAAGGAGACGAGGGTAGAGAATGGGATAACTCATGTACTAGAGTAGGAAGGCAGATAAGAGAAGGTGGACTGGAGGAGGAGAGAGTAGAGCAGAGTGCCTCCTCACTAAGACGTTTCCTCCTGATACAGACCTCTGGGAAGAGGAGCAGGAGGGGCCGGTTGGCATCTCCTCTCACTACCTGATTGAGTCCTACAGAGGGGAAGGAGAGAGGACTGGTGAAGGAGAGGGGGGGTGCAGGAGTGCAGAAAGTGTGCGAAACAAAGGAAAAGAACTTTGAGTAAAAAAAAGATGAGGCAGAGGAGAGAGAGAAGGAGAACGGTAAGGAGAAACAAGTAGGAGGAGGAGGAATAAGAATATGAAAATGAAAGCTGAAAGAAGAGGGAAGAGGGTGGGGAGGAGGAGGAGAAGGAGGACGAGTATGAGAAGGAGCATAAAGAAAATGAGGGGAAAGGTAGAAGGCAGAAAAGAGGAGTGAGAGGACAAGAGGGAAGAGGAGGACATGCGGGAGGAGGATGGAAATGAGAAGGATAGGAAGGAGGTGGCGTAAGGGGGAGGAGGAGGACAAGAATGCGTTTGGGTGTTTGTGTTTGTGGCTTGGTATGTGTGCACGGAGCAAAGCCCTTCGTCGAGCTCCACCCAGAGCAATCCTGTGACCTTTACACTTGAGTTGCTCATTTGTGTCAACCCAAATTGACCGTTTTTTCCTAAGCAGGTCATTGATTCCACAGGCAACATGTTGACGGTTAGCACATCAATCCACTGCTAGTCACACACACTGGACATGTGTAGGCCATGCACCGCTACTCTGATGGTTGTTGATGTTGCTCCCCTCTCACCGCAGCGGTGCCCGCGCCCGGGCCCCCGTTTACTTGAGTGACTTTCCGTTCGTCTCGTTGGCCCCCAGCTCCGCTCTCGTATATTTCTGTTCTTCACAGACACACATGACCGCAAAACATAAGGACAGGTGTGCCCCCACGCCCGCCCACTGCAAAACATTAGCCACTGTTTGACACGGGCGTTATCGTGCTTCATTTTTCACCTGCGGGAAGCCCTGGGATGTTCCAGTTTGGGTTCTCACCAGGAGATCATACATTGGGTCCAGAAAATTAATGGGTAACTGAGTAATTGGGCCAAAGAGGCTCCATAAGTAGAAACAGCACAGAATGGTTGTAAAAACGCTGTGAGTGTGTCAGTGTGTTTAAGATGACACTGAGGGTAATATAATATGGGCTCCACTTCTCCAACGGTGACAATAAAGGACGTGGTCAGCGCATGCTACTTGATTCGGGTTTTGATTATGAAGATGATTAGGTAAATGTACTGGCACTTTACACAGTAATTGGTAGAAAGGTATTTGGAGTTCGCTATTCGGCAATCCTTTCCTGAAGCCAGAACTGCTCTGCTAGCCTAACTACTCAATTTGGCATGCATTCTGTTATTCTCGTACAAATTGCACATTTGCCCTTTTTGTCAGAGGAATACAATGGCACGTTCGGCGTAGAAGTAGTAGTAGATATCTACACTTGATGCAGTCAGGGAAAACAGATGAATAGATGAGAAGTCAAATGGGATGTTGTACTATAACCACCAAAACATTTAACATGTTGTCAGGGTAATGTCAGATGTTTTCACCAGTATAATTAGAATGATACAAAGAAACGCAACCTTGCTTCTCTACTTGATTCAATCTGGTAGAAAAATCAGCTATTGCAGATATGTTTGGCACGTTAGCCTAGCTAATGTGATAAATATATCTGTGTAACTACAAGCCGTTGCTGCTGCCAAACATGGTTCTACAGATCTCCATCGTCAGGTTGGAAATGCAACCATGGCTGCGTAGAAGGGTTTGTATGATTCCGAAGACGATCGTCTCGTGGTTCGGGTGTTGTCGGACTCCCGGCCGAACGGCTCCGTGTCCGAACCCCCGATGTCCGCTGCGGTCTACCAGTAGGCATCTTTGAGCCTTAAGATGCCTAAACGCCCTACCTGCTCGTTGATTACCAGTATCTACAGAAAAAGTGAAATTCTTTTCGAACGCTGTGTTCCCGGTGTGTCAGTGAATTCCTGTGCATCTCTAGACAAGACAGCGCTACAAGCGCGTTCACTACAAGCGGAATCACGATCTGTGTTTTATCTCAAAATGAGGATTTCGCTTGTGTTGAAATAAAAATATAATGATTTAAAATGTTGTTTTGCTGTGTGTGTCTTTGTTCTACGCTGGTTTCTGTCTCTTTACATTTCTGCACGCAAAAAAACACAAATGTGAACAAAACACAACTCTCACCCCACCAGCAAACCCTCACCCGTCACGTCTCATGTGCAATTATATCTTGTGCCTCCTGTGTGAGTGTGTGTGTGTGTGCGTGCATGCGTGTGTGCATGAGAGAGTGAAAGTCAAGCCTACGCTAGGCTAATGCAGCTGGCTCCTTTTTCCCGAGTCGCGTACACACGCACAGATACCTGTGTTCAACGCACACGCACGTCCACACACACACACACACACACACAGTGCACTGCATGCACACGCCATAAGGTGCCCTGTCAGGTACTGAACAGTCAGTACCATGGAGAGGCAGGCAGAGCAGCCTTGGTTATTCATGTGTGATGGGTTGCTGCTACAGAGGACCCTGACTCCCACTGAGCTACGTCATTGTGATGCTGTGTGCGTTTGTGTGTGTGTGTGTGTGTGTGTGTGCGTGTGTGTGTGTGTTTATGTGTGTGTGCGTGTACGTGTTTGTGTGTGTGTGTGTTAAAAGAAGAAGGTGGGAGACCATGTGAAATGGGAAGGAGGAAAGTGTGTGTGAGAGAGAGAGAGAGAGAGACTGAAATAGAGTGCGAGAGAGAGAGAGAGAGAGAGAAAGTGTGGGAGCAAAGAGAGGGACTAAAATGGAGAGTGTGAGACAAAGAGAAGGTTGGAGAGACGGAAAGAGAGAAAGATAAAGTGCGTGTGTGTTAGTGTGTGCGTGCGTGCGTGCGTGTGTGTGTGTGTGTACGAGTACGAGAGAGAGACTAAGACTAAGAGAGAAAGAGGGCGTGTGTGTGAGTGTACCTGTCAGTTTCAGTAAATTCACTCACCTGTGACGTCCTCATTCTGTCTCTCTGTAAGCCGTCAGCCAGAGCACTACTCTCAAAGGCCCAAAACACACACACACACACACACACACACTTATGCACATGCACACATGCATACAAAGTCATATCAGCCTTGGGCAGGTGTGGAGATCACTGGCTGTTAGAGAGGATTTCTTCACCTATGGCAGTTTGAATGTGTGCCATGTATTTTCAGACTCATGAAAGTGATCTCAGTCGGTCTCTCATCCCCTCCATCGGTTTCCCCTCCTCTATATCTCGGTTCACGCATGCATGTGTGGGTAACTCCAAGAACGAGGGAGAAAGAGAGATAAAGGAACGATTTTCCATTCCATTTTGAATGGGATTCTTTTTTTCTATTTTTTGACCAACTTTGAATTCAACCTTTCATATTTATGTCGTCGTCAACACAAATGAGTTCTGATTAATAACGGTGTTACAAGTTGTCTGCACTTTCTGGAACATTCTGTGCTTGGTTGCTCTGGCACTGCTGGTGAATTCTCCTGCCTATTTTGGATTTGGTGAAGCTATATTCTCCCATCTAGTGGTCGCATGGGTATGTACATGTACAGGCACGTGCATGCAAGCCTGCGATGGCAGACACATTCCCACGCAAACAAGCAAGGTACTCACTGGGTGGTAAAAAAATAAATAAAAATCAAGAGAGACATTTGGTCATGTTAGGTATTTATATAGTCAACAACTCAACAAAGGCCCATTCACCGAGGAGAGGGAGCGACTGAAGTGCAAAAGTATTTACACTTTGAAATATGCATTGCCAAGGTCTAAATAAACTCTATAGAGTAGTGTATTTCTGAAGCTGTTCACAAAAGGCTCGTACTTTTGCCGTTGCATGATATGTTGAGCCGAATACAACATGAGGAATTTAATTTCAACGTTTTGAAAGCCTGTATACAAGTGTATATTATTGTCGTCCTACTGCAGATGAATAAATGGAATACATTTAAAAGGTTCAATAAAAAAGTGTTCTGTTCAGATAACAATGAGAGTAGCAGCCAGAGGTAAAACACACCAGGCTATCAGATGTTTTTTTGTAAATCCAAGGCCAACTTAATGTGAATTCAGACACATGTCATCAAGCAACAGGTATGGGGTTAGACATCCTCTTCCACGATACATGTAGGCTGCTGATGGGGATCGAACCTAGTACCCTTCGGCTACCGGGGTACAGTATATCTCACCAATTACTATGTTATCTTTAAGATCAGAGACGCGGGTGCTGGTCATGGATGGCAGTTAATTCCCAGGGTCACATGGTCACACCTACCAGGTGTTTAAAGGCCAAGATGCAGCTTAGCTTGAAGAATGAGGAATGACACTGGAGCTGTGGGGCGATAACAAATAATATACTGTACATGAGGGAGACATCCGTCAGCAAAAACAGCTGAAGTGATCCCTGTGTATTTACAACATGGATATCATCGGGGCCAGTCAACTGAAGTTGAACTACAGTCACCTGTGTGTGTGTGTGTGTGTGTGTGTTAAACCCGCACCAAGCATAGGAGCATGCTATCAGGAGCTATAAGAGGGAATATTTAGGCTTGTCACATCTTGAGGAAAGGGGATGAAGAAGAAGAAGAAGATGACGGATTTGACTCTAGGCCCAAGGATAAAATCATGTGATAAATGTGTCTTCTCATAGCTGCCAAGGTAGGAGCATAAGGGACAATCAGCACAGATCATGTGCATGATTGTGAATGTTTTTCTTGCTGTTGGCTTTTTACCATGATTTGACTTACATCTGCAACTATTAGTTGCAACTTTCTCTATAGGTCTAAAGAATATTATCTTTGTCTTACCATTGGCATTTATTCATGGATTGGATATTACGCTGTATAATATTATTTAAATTTCCTTTCCATTATTTGAGTGCTATATATGAACTACAATTGTTTTGCCCGGAGCATTTTCTTCTAACACTAAACTAGTGAGCGGTCTAGAGAAAACATGAATCATATCCAATAGTCCTCTTCACACTCTTCATCTCCAGAGACGGGCCTCAATTGGACAGTGATGAATCAAAGCATTTGCATGAGGTTGAGAAATCACACTGCATGTCAATTAGCATCAACTCATCATTCCTCACAGACTGCACCGTGACCTATCAGCGAAACCCTGGCCCCCCACAGGGAAGGAACAGAGGATTTTCACAGCAGGCGCACAAACAAATATGATGTGTGTGTGTATTGCATTGCATGTATTGCATAATTATGTATTGTATAATTGTACATAATTCATTACTTTAGCGTTGGCATTAGAATATTCCATGTAAAAGTCAAAGTAGGTGAAATAATTTAATTCGAGAATTAGGTTACATTTAACCCATAATTAAATAATGCTTTTTCTTTCTATGACTAGCACTATATTTCCTTATTGTAGTTCAGGTGTTTTAAACGTTACTTATTAATTCGGAAATATGTATGTACGTTGACTGGTTAGACGTGAACACCGCCCTCTTTTGGCTTGCAATGACGTCACCCCGTATCCTACGTTTTCCAAGTCGTCATCACGCACGATTTCCAAACAATGATCAGGAAAAAGCCACGTTGACGGTCCTGGCTGAAGTGTAGTCCTGGATTCTGACCAGAATAAACCAGCAACTTATCCCCTGAACGGCTCAATTCCTTCTTGCGCTGTGTAGTACAGAGGAGACATGTCGTCACCACCTAAAGAGAAGATCGAAACCAAAGCTGGACATCTTCCTGCAGGTAAGAATGAGGATGTGAACGAATTGTTTTCTTTCTCCAGCCCCTACATCAAGGCCTTTGTTTTTGTACTGTCTGACTCATATTGTGAAGTCAGTGATGTTCCGTGCATTCGCTCCTGTCCTATCCGTGGATGCAAACCTTCCACTGCAAACGGTAGATCACCGTGTCTTAGTCGTCGTCGACTTCCTTATTTACAAAGTAATGTCGCAATGCTGCAGTGAATTGAAGTTATTATTATATAGTCGATAATAAAAACATGACGGTTATGACATGCACGCATTAATGAAGTCCAGCGAATGGCGTGCTTAACCGAGCTATATACAATAGTGGGACTTTCTAACTAGGCCCTTCGGGTGTCTAGATAAGCCTAAGATAATAAAACACCTCCATAACGTGTACGTGGACGTATGAAGTGGGCCACCACAGCAAGATAACGACTGACCCTCTGACCCTTCTCTGCATGGGGGCAAGCAGCTGTCCCCTTCAGTAAAGGAATCGCAATTATTCCCAGGGCCAAGAATAAAATAAAATGTTTTAGTGTATTTTCATTGTTGCTATTGATGTAACATACGTCGTTAACGTGTGTTTTCTGTTTTTTGTGCGTGTCTTCCAGTGAAGGCGGGAGGCATGAGGATAGTCCAGAAGCACCAGTCGGCTGTCCCGGAGCCTGTGCCCAAAGATGACAAGGACGACGAGGAGTACGAGACTATCAGGTAAAACACAAACTGTAAACTGACAAACTGACATGACATAGACACACATGGGTGCCTACGAATACACAGACAGACACCGAGACAAGCCGTAATGAAGTGACATCTCCACCCACAGAGATCCTTCGGAGAGTGCTGTGGGTTTACTTTTTGATTACCTAAAAAATCTCTCTCCCTCTCTCACACACTCTAGACACAATTCAAACCAAGTGCCAAGCAAGTATTGCGTATAGGATTCACCCTTGGGCCTCTCCCACTGACTGCAGTGTTGGCAGTGGCTCCTAGTCGTGCAGAGTGTACATGTGTACCGCTAATTTGTAAAACGGCATAATTACTTGCATAACTATCCCAATAAACTGAAGAGGCCCATCTGACTCTATGCTGTTGTCTGCATGAATGGCCCCATTTGATGTGGCACGTTGGACTGTTGCAAGTGCATCTGGCCGGTGCTGTTCCTCGGCTGTGTTGATCGGTTTTATTTTCGTCTTTCCTGTTTCTTATTAATGCACAGTGTCAAGGTCACTGAATTGAGTGATGGCGGTCGTAATGGGACAATGAAGGCTCGTCTGCAGCCCTAATGTTTTCCCCTCCATGTGTGTGTGTGTGTGAGAGAGAGGAGCAGGATAGAGGGAGAGGTCTTATGAAAAGTGGTAGACATTACAATGTGCCACAAGAAAAAAAAAAAGAATGTATCATTTCCAACAAAAATACACTATATATACTATATGTTCTATAATATATAGAAGCACACACCAGCACTCTTGCATAGACACTTGAACGCATGCATACGTGTCTTTATATGAGACAGAGCACTATTAGATTATAGTCTGCTCTACTTACTGCTGTAGAAAGTGTGTGTGTACTACTACTCTTAACGTGAACACCCTAAACGGTACAACAGCAGAACAGTCCTGGTATTGGAACCCGGCCATGGGTGTGACCGTCAGACCAGTGTGACATGTGTTTCCTCTTGTGTAGTTGTGTGTGTGTGTGTGGTGTCCAACAAGGAATGGGGAGGAAGTGAAAATAGACCTGCTGCAGTCCTTAACGTTTAAGTGTCTCTGCACTCATCTCTGCACTTTATGGTGAAACGGTATTTCCCCTCTGACCCTGGGGACGCATGCGCCATTTTGTTTTGGTGTGTTTGGTGGAGCAGTTTGTTCGGAGAATAAAAAAGTCGAGTAAATAAACGTTGTGTTTATTAAGTTTAACATTAGATATATGCTTCCATGCACCGCCTCCTCTCGTTTTCTCTTCGAGCCTCCTCTCTCTTCTCTCCTGAAATTGAGCCCAAAGCCAAACGGAATCAACCGCTGTAGTTCTCCACTGCCCCCTGCAGGCTGTAGCCGTCTCTGCGGATCGCTTCTGGCGCTGGAACCACGTTCAAAGAAAATGTCTAACTATTTCTTTTCTCCCTTTCCCTGCCTTCCCCTCCCCTCTCGCTCTCTGCCTTCCTCTCTCTCTCTCTCTCTCCATCTGCCGGTCTCATGCCGTCACATATACTCAGCGTTCACGTCGCTCTGTGAAAATGTCGGACTCGCGGTTGAATTTAATGGTTATAATTTAGGCCGGCGTGCTGTGCACTTACTAAAGTATAAAAAGGACTCTGTGCTGTTTTTCTTGTCGCGCGCCCACGTCGCCTTTCATCGGCCTCGCTGATGTGTGCCCGTTTGTAATCCATCCGGCCCCCAGCTCTCTTTCAGTGAGGTCATGTCCACCCATCTGCCTGATTCATTGCCTGCCAGTGTAGGAGACTACTTCCTCTGGAAGTATTTCACTCTGTGCTTTTTATTTTTATTTGTTATAGATCCCAGTCAGGGATTAATTTATTATTGCTGGAGCTCAAACTTTGTACCTGTCTGGCTGTCTTTCTGTCTGCCTGCCCGCCGACTGAAGCGACGCAGGCCCGTCTTCCATCTTTGTCAACCACGAGGGTGTGTGAGGGTTTTTTTTTCTTTTCTCAATTGCAACACATTTCTTGGCAAACACAAGATGGAGTTACATGAAGTCATATTGAGCCGGAAGCCTGAGCTACTTGGGGTGAAAGATAACGGCTAACGCTGTCACCTTGGAGGCAATATGTCGTCTAGTGTAAATGTGTGTAGTCTAGCGTGACAGATATCTAGTTAACAGACGTGGTGTGGTCCAGTGTAACATGTAGTCTAGATACGTAAGTCCAGTGCATGTGTAGCCTCTAGTGCAGGGATGGGCAAACTTTTTGGCTCAAGGGCCACACTGGGTTTTGAAATTGACAGGCGGGCCGAGCCAGTAGCAGATTGGGGGTAAGGGTTAACTATAGCCCAAATTATATAATAATATGACTAATATAAATGATATAATAATAAACATGTGAAAACCTTACTGAACAGTTAAGAACTTTATTAAAAACTCGGCACTCACTGTCGACTTTTCTTTTCCTTGGTCCATTCATTGTTAAATTAGGGTGACTCAATGCAATGGCAAACGCCAAGAGTGGATATCTGTGTGTAGAGATGATAGACTCTTAGGCTTTAGCAACGGTCGGTAGTGTTTGGAGTGCGCCATCTAGTGGAATCAACTGAAACGCAGGGTATTGCAGAAAAAAGACGAAATGAATGCGGTCTTTAGGACAATTTGGTAAATCCTAGACGGGCCGTAAGTGGCCCGCGGGCCGTAGTTTGCCCACCACTGCTCTAGTGTAATGTATGTGTAGTTGAGTGTAACAGACATGTCCTCTAGTTCAACACATTCATAGGCTCGTAGGTTAACATAGGCCTATATGTAGTCTAGTGTAACATGTTTAGTGGAGTGTAACAAACATGTAGTCCAGTTGAACAGATACATCGTCTAGTACCAGTGTAAGTTACATGTAGCCTCGTGTAACTTACATGTAGAACACATACATAAGCCCCTTTTATACAGAGATCCTGGAAAATGGTCGGGAAGACAATCCGTCAGCGTTTAGGGTGATGTGTAACATACGCGTCGGGCAGCAACGTTGCTTTCTAAACAATAATGCCGGTGCTTCTGCTAGCCGTGCACATTTATATTACATTTATCATATATATGTTGACGCGTAACATTACAACAGCGGATTCGTACGAGCAACGTGTTTGTGCGATCGGAAATACGTTGGAGGAGAAATTGAAGAGATCAAATGAATTCACACATAATACGTCTTCAAAACGGCACACCGCTATCCCAGCATGCAGGCTCACTGTTTTGCACATGGATTAAATGGATTGCATTTATATAGCTGCTTTTATCCAAAGCGCTTTACATTTGCCTCACATTCACCCATTCATACACCGACGGCGGTGTCAACCATGCAAGGCAACAACCAGCTCGTCGGGAGCAGTTAGGGTTAGGTGTCTTGCTCAGGGACAGCTTGACAATTAGCTAGGCGGAGCCGGGGATCAAACCAGCAACCTTCCGGTTGTGAGACAAATGCTCTACATCCTGAGCTACTGCCAATCCGGCTTTGTTACTGCCTCTGATCCCGGCATAAAGGTGGCCCATTGTTTGTTTGTAGCTTTTACACAAAAGGTGAGGTGGAATAAAGCTAACATTCCCACAGCAGGCTGTGTAAAAGAGGCTTTAGTCTAGTTGCGCAACATTTGCAGGTAGTTTAACATACCGGTATGTGTATTTGAGTGCCACTTGTCTAGATTAACAGATACATAGGCTAGTGTAACATAATAATCTGGGTTCAACAGACGAATAGTCTTGTAGTGTAATGTAACATACATGCAGTGTAGTGTAACATACATGTAGTCTAGTGTAACAAACATGACGTTTAACAGACACATAGGCTGGTGTGACATGTAGTCCTGTCTCACGGATACATGGGCTGGTCTAACTACATGTAGTCTAGTTTAAGATACATCATCTAGTACCAGTGTGACTTACATGTAGTCTAGTCTAACTTACATGTAGTCTAGTGTAAGTTCTATGTATCCTAGTGTAACCTACATGTTCTCTAGTCTAGCTTACACGTGGAACAGAAACGTGAGCCGTCTCACGGATACATAGGCCGGCCTAACGTGCACACACCCCGCCTCGAGCGTGACAAGCGCGCGGTCTGGCTCCGCGGGCTACGCAGGCTAGCGGTTCAGCCACGCGCTCGCTTCCAGCTGAAATGAGCGAGGGTGTACGTGGCATTGCAGCGGTGCCCGGGGTGCAGAATGACTCGGCACTTTCTCACATGTCGTGAAGCAGGGAAGAGGTGACGGTACAGTGCGGAGGCCCCCCTCTCGTTTAAACGTGTGGGATAAAACCCCCCTTCGTCTTCGTTACCATCTGTGTGCGTGTCTTTAAAATGTTGGGGGGGGCGGGGGGATTTTAAAAAAGGCAGATGGTACTTATCTAGTGCCATGCGTATGTTTTTGTTTCATTATAAACGGTAATCCCCCGAAATGATTGTTTTAAATGTTTATGCTAACTCTTGAAGCGTTCTGGCCGGATGCCTTTGACCAGAGTTTTCAAGGTGGCCCGGCATGTCCCAGCATTTATTTATTATTTTTTTAAGAACTTCTCTCGCCTCTGGGTGTCCGTGCCACGGAATTGCTCGCCGCTCGTTCGTCATGTCAAGGTCGATCGGAACCTCTGGTTTCTCTAGCTCCCCCTCTTCCCCCTCTCCCCCTTTCCTATTAGCTTGAGTTCACTCACTCCTGCCTCCCTCCCTCCTTCCCCACCGCTAATAGTCTGTTATTATGAAGGGGCGCGTTTGTACGTCCTCCCCTCCTTATCCCCCACCCCTTCCTCACATCTTCCTCACATCTTCCTCACTCTTTTATGCCCTGACTTGCTCTTTTCTGACCTCCCCCCACACACCTTTCATCTTTATTCTCTCCCCTGTCCA
>OMKP01000294.1:0-13704 GCA_900302375.1 Bathygadus melanobranchus
CACTGTGTTTTTACACTGTAAAAAATGTCCGTAACATTAACACTGAAATGCTGTAAAATCACTACATAAAAAACCTGTAAAGGGAATTACAATGAAACATTGTTAACTTTGCAGTGTAATTTAGTAAAATGTTAAACTAAATATAACTGTAAATTTAAAAGTAAAAAAATGTTCTTTACACATAATTTACGTGTTCAAAATACTTATTGATGTTATTGTGACACACAAATACTGTATTACAAAAACAATGCAATCCATATTAAATGACAATAAAACAGTGTTAATATTACAGCGTGATTATGTAGACCAAGGGTTCCCACACTTTTCAACCCGCGACCCCCAAAATAACGGTGCCAGACACTGGCGACCCCCCGGATGTGACTGAAAAAAAAAAAAAAAGAAGTTTATATCCATGCATTGCGCGACTCATAGCGATGGCAGCTGGTTGCATTAGTTTCCCCGAATGTGTGTGTAACGCATTAAAGTCCCGGCCCTAATTATAATTTGAACTACCATGTTTCATAATTGTTACAACTATGGCTGATTTTTTATTCATTTTTTTTTTTCAAAATGTATTTTATTTATGAAAATAATTTCGCGACCCACCCCTCGGCGTCCCGCGACCCCCCAGTCCCCCCACTTTGGGAACCACTGTAGACTTGAACCTGTTTTTTTTTTTTTATATGAAATGACATTTTTCCAAAATGCCAAGACTGCCACCATGGCATATTTATTTATGCCATTTTCGATTCAATAGCAGTAACATCTGGATTGTTTTCAATGAATTAGGCCAATGTTTAAACAAAATACCCTGAATGAATGAACGAACACTCAGAAGAACTTTGGAGGAAGTACCTGGCAGTGGTAAGTTAAACATCACCTTTATTACTGTCTATGCTTTGATGTCACGTTTTACTCGGTTTTAGTACGTGTTTAAACGTGTATATTTATTGGTTTTAGGGTTTTACTCAGAATCTTAGGTTGCTAGACGTGTTGCCAAGGGGAGACCTGTAACTCCCACCCGGATGTGTTATGATTCGAATTCCAGCCCGCGCCAAAATTCTTCTACCGTTACTTAGCCTACTGTTCGCAGCACAGTACAGTACAGTCGAGATACGAGATTGGGGAGTTATATGCCTGCACACCGTTGTCCAGTTGTCCCTTCTACATGCTTATATCGCGTTGTAAGTTACTACTGCTTATCCTCCCCCCATCCTCCGCCGAGTCTCGCCACCGGGATTATCGTATGTGCACACAACGTAGAGCAGCCGCTTTTCCCGGCGCTCACATGACTTCTTCTCCCTTCTCCGTCAAAACCTCCGGCTAGCATAACGACCGCGGCGGCGGCGTGCGTCCCCATGTCTAGAAGACATGCGCGGCGGTGGCGGAAGATTTCAGAATATGTTTTTCAATGTTAGATATTTCATTCGATGCCCATGTGTTATGAGAGTATACATTAGCTAAAATGATTGTCTGCCGTTTTTGCAACAAGACATTAGCAACGTTAAAGGGTTATGTACTACACTGTAGAATCCATAGGAACGAACCACGTTGTGTTTTTAAATGTGACTACGCTGGTTGCAAGCAGACATTTTGCACATATTCGGCATTTAAGGGTCATTTCTATCGTAATCATAATGAGCCCTCGTTTTCTGTTGGTTCTGATCGTGGTACAGCAGCCATTGTTTCAAATTTAGCTTGTGCTATTTCACTGTGCGCGCGCCAGTTTCAGACCGTTAAAGAGCTTCTGTCCCATTTAAAAGAACATCTTGTGGATGGAAGACCTGTTGCATGTCCAGTAACAGGTTGCAAAAGTACATTTACTGTTAAGTCATCCTTTACTGCGCACATGTCCAGGAAACATAAAGAGTGTTCAGTGGCTAGCATCAGTGACATTTATAAGGAAGTTACACCACAGTCCTCTACTGCTGAGTTTCCTGAGGCTTCCCATAATTTAGGCCCAGATGAAGCTGAAAATATGGAGTTGCCACAGAATTTGAACGAGTCCTTTATGAGAAATACATGTTTGTTCTACCTGAAGTTACAAGGCCAGCTCCTTCTTCCAGCATCAACTATACAAATAATTGTAGAGGAAATGCAGAATTTACATGAATTGGGACAGGAGTACACTTTGAGTAAACTGCAATCAGTTTTGAAAGAGGAAGTGAGTCTTACAGATGATGCTATCGCTAAAATCTTTGGCTGTATGAAGGATTCAGATCTGTTCTCTACCTGTCACCAGGGCCCACTGAGGTCAACATATTCAAGAGCACAGACATTCAAAAGCATGTTTAGGTACATAGAACCTAGAAGGGTTGCATTAGGAAGAAATGAAAATATGACACAGAGGTCTGCTTATTACATTCCTGTAAAGCAAACATTGGCAAACTTATTAGAATCAGAATTGTGGAAAAATGTAATGTCACAACAGTCTTGTGAGTCAGATACACATGTTTTTGGTGACATAGGAGATGGGCATATCTGTAAGTCAAATGAGTTCTTCGTTGCAAACCCAGGTTGTCTTAAGCTGATTCTGTACCAGGATGCGTTCGAAATTGTCAACCCCCTTGGCTCAGCAAAGAAAAAACACAAACTGCTTGCAGTGTACTTTACTGTTGCTAACATGCCTGTTCATGTGAGGTCCAACACTGATCATATGTCCCTTGTCTTGCTGTGTGGTGAGAATGACTTTAAACACTTTGGTACTGCTAAGATCTTTTCAGAGTTGTTACAAGACTTAAAAGATCTGGAAGAAAATGGGATTGTTGTTGGTGGTGAAACAGTCAAAGGGGCTTTGTATTGTATTGCTGGTGACAATTTGGGATCTCACAGTATAGGAGGGTTTACAGAAAATTTCAGCCGATCTCAATACTTCTGCAGATACTGTGAAATTACTCGACGTGACTTTCATGATGATCCAAATGTTTGTGGTCCACAGCGCAACCGTGAGAATTACGACACAGCTCTTGGACACCTACAAGCAGAAGGCATTCGAGACGTCAAAGGAATTAAGGTGAACTCAGTTTTCAACAACTTGGAATCTTTTCATGTATGTCAGCCAGGTCTTCCACCTTGTTTGGGCCATGACTTATTTGAGGGCATCTTATCCTATGATGTTGCACTGTATTTGAAGTATTTCATAAAAACAAAGAAATGGTTTACATACTCACTTTTGAACCGGCGCATCAAACAGTTCAAATATAAAGGATCTGATGCTCTCACAAAGCCATGCTGTGTCAACTCTGATGCATCCAGACTTTCAGGTCAGGCTGTGCAAAATTGGAATTTTTTGAGGTTGTTGCCTGTGCTGATTGGTGACAAGGTGCAAAATCCAGAAGATGATGTATGGCAGTTAATGCTACAGCTTAAAGACATTGTTGATTTGGTTTGTGCTCAGAAGGTTTCATTGCCACAAATTGCCTATCTCGACATCATAATCCAAGAGTATTTGGATTCAAGGAAGTGTTTGTTTCCTGAGAGCCTACTAAAGCCAAAACACCATTACGTACGACATTATCCCGCACTAATTCTAAAATTTGGCCCACTTATCAGATTATGGACAATGCGGTTTGAAAGCAAGCATTCCTATTTCAAGAGGTGTGCAAGGCATTTGAAGAACTTTAAAAACATCTGTCTAACATTATCTGAAAGACATCAAATGTTTCAAGCATATCTATCAACTGGACCAGGATGCAGTCTGCTGTTGCTGGTGAAAAACAGTTGTACGTTTGTCCCCAGTCTTTACAGTGATGCAATTATGCATGCTGTTAGTGCTTTTGGGTTTTCAGAAAATGATACATGTGTCACCACTGAAATACAGTATAAGGGTACATCATATAAGAAGGGAGATTTCCTTGTTTCAAAAAATGATGAGTCCATGGAGTTTGGAGAGCTCATTGTCATTTTAATCCAGCATAATGCAGATGTGTATTTTGTCTTGGACATGCATACATCTGAGTATCACAATGAATACCACCTGTACTCTGTAACAAAACAGAATACACAGTTGTTTTGCCTCAACATTACCAATTTGGTCGATTTTTATCCCTTAACGTCATACATCCTCAATGGGCACCGAGTCATTCCATTAAAGCACAGTGTTTTGTCACAGTAAAAATCCACATACACGATACTGCAGAACTGCCATCAGACACACAGCAACTTCAACCGGTAAGGCATGGTGTATTATAGGTGTAATTATAGCTGTAACAGCCCACTTCTGTGTATATAGTTTATATGTTCAGTAAAACTCACTAGCTTAGTGTTGCCTGACTAAATGTCTAATTGTCTTTCTTTTTTCTATCCTGCAGAAATGGCATTCCTACAAGATGCCATCAATGAGGTCCTGCCTGACCTCTCTGATGGGGCAAAGGACATGTTAGTGGAAACCCTAGTAACACAGGGGGTAGAGACATACGCTGACTTACAGTATATAACAGAGGCAGATTTAATGTCAGCGCTAAGACCTGTTCAAGCACGGAAAGCTGTGGCTGCATGGAAGGTGAAATGTAAGTATGATACAGTCAGTTACCATAAAAGAAATGTAGGATTGATCTGAAATGTATGTGTCCCTAATCTGTTGTGTGCGTGGTGTGTTTTAAAGGCCAGACCCAGGATAGTAACACTTCATCCAGCATCCAGGAAGGTGCTTCATCTCTTCCCTCAGTCTCACCAGGACCTTCTTCATCCTCTCAGTCTCTCTCACCAATATCTACCTCAACCTGTTCCAGCGGCTGTCGCAGCCCAGATTTCGATTGGGCGGATAATTTTGACATTCCATGGAAGAAGTTTCCAGAAGAATTGACCCAGTCTTTAGAGAGAGGGAAACGTCCAAGTCCAAAAATGAGGAGGGAGATGGTGAGGATCGTGGTTTGTGACATGATGCAGAAATCATCACACATAAGTAAAAGGCACACCACTGTTGTAGCCAAAAAAATAGTCTCTAAATATCCCAAATCACTGCAGGATGTAATTGAAGGGGATGTAATTGGGCCAGGGTACCACTCCCTAGTAAAACAACTCCAGAATCGAATCGAAAATGCAAAGCGTTCTACAACACCAAAAACGAGAAAAAGAAAACTACACACAGAATCTGACACGGACGAAATGCCCGCAGAAAAAAGAGCAGCAATTCAAGATACATATGGCTGCATCAAATGGGACCTACAGTTCATACCCCTTGGAGAGACTGCAGAGAGCCAACAGCAGAGTAGAGAAGAACTGCAAAGCCTGTCTAAACAAAATGCCCCAAATCAGGATGTGGTTAAACAACTCACCAGGTCAACATTCTACACCCAACGCAAAGAAGTCAACAGTGGAAAAGAGATCAAATACTTACTGGAGGACTGGC
Organism: Bathygadus melanobranchus; assembly: GCA_900302375.1. Classification (NCBI taxonomy): domain Eukaryota; kingdom Metazoa; phylum Chordata; class Actinopteri; order Gadiformes; family Macrouridae; genus Bathygadus; species Bathygadus melanobranchus. The sequence goes on from OMKP01000294.1 coordinate 5,351, forward strand.
CATTTTTATTTGATGAGATTGGCATGGCTGTACACTTTGAGGAACTTACTGGAGTTAGTCTGAAGGAGACATTCATAAGGAATTTGGACCTTAAAGGGGAAAGACTCCTGAATTATTTGAAAACGGTTGCTGTGAACAAGTCGAAGAGGTTCTTCCAAGCTGCTGCAAAGATTCAGATGATGAGGGGAGAGCACACAGGTTCCCCAGGCGATGTGTTGAAGGTGGTGTTGCTTCTGTTGTCTTACTTCGACGAGAAGGAAGATGTCATGTTCTCGTACGTGGAAGACACATGCTTGGCGGGGGAGGTGCAGATGGACCAAGTTCCCTTGACACCAACCATTGTTGTTTGTGGTAAGTTAACCTTGTTGCTCTCTCTCACACATGCATACACATTCCAAACTCTCTCAAACACACGTTCATCGTCCTCTCATCCTTTTGTTGTTCATTGTATTTGTTTTTGTAGGACGATCCTGCTATTCAGCAAGGAGGTGGATGCTGAGTGTGGACCAAATCATCGTACAGGACAGTATCCCGTCTTTTACATCTGCATTGTGTCTGATGTTTGGCACCTTCTACTGTTTCAACATACACTACCCAGCAGGGTTGGCATCCACACTGGAGTTCTTACAAAGGTAAGTGTTTTTTAATTATTATTATCCAAAAAAAGATTGATTTTATTATTTGCCATAAACCTTAGTGACTACTGACTTCCTATTTCGCATAATTTATCAGTGGGTGTTCAATAAACGGTTAGTTAATAATAAGATTTTGTGTGTTTTTTTGATGAAGTCTTTCTGTTTTTAATGCCGTCTGAACTGATTTTTTTTCTATTTCTTTTCTTTCTCTTGTGTTTCACTGTTTCTCCAGATGTTTCTTTTCGATTAACCCGGAGAAGGGTACGAAAGTGGAGAAGACAAGCACCTCCCGTTTGCATGTGAACCCCAGAGTTCTGACTTTGATTCAAGACCTTTCTGACCATGAGTGGCGTACACAGTAAGGTTAATGACCTACAGTATGCTCATTTGATTTTTGATGGTCGTCTCTCTCAGACACACATACACACACAAACACACTCATTCTCCCATACATACGCACACATTTACACACTCATTCCCACACACACTCTTACACACATGCATATGCACATACTTTCACACAAGAGATGTTTGTTTGAACCTGTTTGTAAGGAAACCAATGTTCTGAATTGATGAAGGAATTAATGTTACATTTAATGATTTAATGGTTTAATGTTACACACTCACTCTTACACACTTGCAAACTTAAAGCGTCAGACCACCATTTCTGGAATTAAACACATTTTCCACCTCCCCTTGAGTTAAATAACTGAGTTTTACCTTTCTCCTGTTCATCCAGCCGTTCTCTGTGTCAGTCAATGCAATAGCTAGCACGTTTCATTGAGAATGCTTGAATCCTATTAGCCCACCAAGCTGACGTCTGGTAAAATCACACTTACATCACACCGGCATCTTTCCTGTTTAAAAGTTGTCTCTTTTGAAGTTGGAAAGTGTGATAACATTGAAATGAAACACAGTGATTTCCTAGGCAGATTTGACCAAGAACTATATTCTCGAGCCGGGGTGATAATCAACAAACGTTCTAAAGCTGCAGTCAGGCAGCAGAGCAATGATATGCAACACCAGAACATAGTTCCTGTTGACTGGGAGGGAACTATTTTCTTATGTTGCATATCATTGCGCTGCTGCCTGACATCAAAATTGGTGCGTTCGTTGATTATTACCCCGGCTCGAGAATATAGTTATTGGTCAAATCTGCCTAAGAAATCACTGTGTTTCATTTCAATGTTTTCACACTTTCCAACTTCAGAAGAGACAACGTTTAAACAGGAAGGATGCCGGAAATCCTAGGTACTTTTTAAGTGTGACGCTAACAGGTGTTAGCTTGGTGGACTAATAGGATTCAAGCAGTTTCAGTGAAACATGCTAGCTGTTGCGTCGCCAGACATAGAGAACGGCTGGATGAACAGGAGAAAGGTAAAACTCAGTTATTAAACTCAACGGGAGGTGGAAAATGAGTGTAATTCCAGAAATGGTGGTCTGACGCTTTAAACCCACACATTCTCTCTCCCACACATACACACTGACACACACGCACATATACACACACACACATTCCCCCACATATACGCACTCTTACACTCACACAGACACACACGCATACACACATACTTTCAGACATGACAGATGAAACATGTTTATTTCTGATGTTTCTTTGTTGTTTTGTTTTGTAACAGTTCTGTAGCAGTCTGTAGGTACACCCCCCCCCCTCCCCAAGACACACACACACTATATCCCCACTTATTTCCAATTTATATATTATATTTGACTGCCTTTAAAATGTTTTTGTACTGTTTTTTCATGGCTTATTCCATTAAAGTATATGTGGTTAAGGACATCTTTGTGACATGCATTGATTTATATTTCAGTATTAACCCTGTTTAATGATGAGGATTTTGCAGTAAAATAATGTTTGACATTTTTAGTGAAGCCAAATGGGATTGATGTACAATAAGCAACAAATGGACGTAAAACATACTGAAATAATTGGTTTCATAGCATAACATCTATGCTAATATAACAGAAGTCCAGTGTTTAATATACAGGTTTAACATGTAAATACATGTTATTCAGTAAAGGTAATTCCTGTTTTGTTGTATATTTTACAGAATTCTTCCGGTAACCACAGCTGCCAATTTTTTTCCGTAAAAAAAACAGTAATTTAATAGCGTAATATCCATGCTAATGTCACAGAAATCCAGTGTGTAATATACTTGGGATTGATGTACAATAAGCAACAAATGGACGTAAAACATACTGAAATAATTGGTTTCATAGCATAATATCTATGCTAATATAACAGAAGTCCAGTGTTTAATATACAGGTTTAACATGTAAAATATACATGTTTTCTGTAAAGGCAATTACTGTATTGCTGTGAATTTTACAGAATTGTTCCGGTAACCACAGCTGCCAGTTTTTTTCCGTAAAAACTACGGATTTTTTTTTACAGTGTACACAAGTATGGGTATTTATTACAAAGCTCTTGTTTTGTTTGTTTGATGTTCATTCATTGTTTTCATCCTGTATTTATATATGACACAGAGCCCACAGATTATTGCCCATTACAAAGTTCTGTGGCAGGCTATAAAATGCTACTCACCACACTTGTTCTTGTCAAGATCATGGAAGTGAATTTTCCATTTTTTCTCCCTGTCCATCATGTAACAGAGGAATTCATTGTAATCCAATCTACCATCTTTGTCTTGGTCGTAACCGTCAATGATGGTCTGTTGAAGTAAGTAGTCTGTGTTACGGCTAACCCATGAGTAAGCATTTAAGATGAATAACACAAGCTTCTTCTTTTTTTTTTTAATTATAGCCTACCTTCACCTTCTTCTCAGTGGGTACGATTCCAGATTTTTTCATCTCATTGTGAAGTTCTTCTACTGATATGAAGCCATTATTATCCTTATCTAATTTAACAAATAAGCTGCGAAAGTGATCCATGATTTATTTCAAATGGCCTCAGGTAGCTTTCGAGTTTTTACAAAATAATCGCGGTTGATTGACCTCCGTATACAGACGCTGAGTCATTGACATGGCTTTGGTCACTGGCAATGCGGTAAAGGCCTTTCTCTTCTGTTGCTCTCCATCACTGAAGAGGATGCAGCTCTATGGGTGGTAACCACCCAAAGCGCATAGTCTCCACCAGATGTCACTGTTGTTTAAAATAGTAAAATCCCCATGTCCAATGAGATCCCTTGTAGGCAATAGGCTATAGTTATTATGTAAGCATTATAATAATTTCTTTGTCACAGTAGGATTTTTTGTTGTTGTGTAGTTTTTACATTTATTTAAATATTTTACATGAATTAAAATTCGTATTATTAACCAACTTTCCCGTCTGGGCTTAATAAAGTAGGCACTATCTTAATTCATGATTAATGATCTTCCTCATAGAGAGATCAATTTGTAAACAATAAAATTGTTCTATGAAACCACGCAGCTGTCGACCATGTGCCGCGAGGAGAAAAGCAAGAAGTACGAAAGCTCCAGGCGTTTTCTCTAGAGCTTTTTGGCCACGGTTTCGCTTCAGCTCAAACACACACACACACACACACAATCGCACCACAGCTGTTCTACCCATGTCTGTCATGTCACGTCCACATCAGTATTCAAATACGACAACGTGTTCGTGCACCTTGGTGATTTCCAGAGAGTAAATGTGTAAATGACGTGCCTCAGCATTCGCTTTCTAGAAAGAGCGCCTGAATTCCAGTGTTCCGTCCGGACGCAGGGGAGTGCGTAATGGCTATTTAAAGAGGCTACAACGTCACGGATAAATAACAGGCTCCACGGCGTTTAACAGGACAGCCCCTGACGATAACAGCCCCAAGTCACCCTCTTTCTCTTGCGATTTGAATAGCGAGTTGTAAGCCCACCAAAGCAACAGCGGTGCATACATTGACGCCACATCACAACGCTATCTTGAGTCGTTTTCCTTTGGGACTGACAGCACCCGTCGACCGCGCCGAGTCGCTGCTTTTCAACGCGAGGACGTTTCTGGGGGAAAATGGGGAAAGATTATTATAAAATATTGGGGATTTCTAAAGGAGCCGCGGATGAGGACATAAAAAAAGCATACAGAAAGCAGGCCCTGAAATGGCACCCCGACAAGAACAAGGCAACCAATGCTGAGGAAAAATTCAAGGAAATCGCCGAGGCGTATGAAGTCCTCAGCGACCCCAAGAAGAGGGAGATTTATGATCAGCACGGGGAGGAAGGTAATGTTTCTATAAACACATCTACATCGTTGCTGTGGCGTGGCGTGCTATTTTTTGACAGCCTATTAAAAAGAGACATGAGATGTGAGAAAGATATGGCCACCAAACTCGTTATGGAACTAAGTCTATGACCTATAAATCATCGTCTCTGAATTAGGCCTATACCGCTAATCGAAGTCGAATAGCCAACCTATATATATATGGAAGATAGGACCTATAATGTCTATAATGAGCGTTAGACTAGACTAGACTAGACTGTCAGTCTACGTTCACCAGAATGCAACGCATGGTTCCTATCTTCCAAGTTCCTTCACATTATATTCATGTTTTGAATGTCGTGTTGCTGCCATGTACCACTTAAATAGCGCACACATAGTTCACAGTCTTCTGACATGACTTCTCTCGGTTCTAGGTTCTGGATAAGGCAGGCTACCATAGGCTACTGGTACAAGTAGTTACAATCCATTAGGTAGAAGAATAAAAACAGCCCTTGATAAATAAAAACGATAGAATAATGTCCTATGAAATAGGTCTACTTAGGTCTACATAGATCGTATACTGTATATCATCTATAGCCCCACTGTAAGTAAGTATTACAATCACATACCTTATATTTAGGCGGAAAATACATATTATTCTTAATGCATTAATCTCTTATGCTTAACTTATCTGCATTACGCAGTAGTTCAACGTTCTCAAACTTGTGTAACTACTGCTATATGATTGTTCAATACATCATCCTCAACAGTTTATCACCATGCCCCAACAATCCTTGCTTCTGTGTTTGTATTTGTTCACAAAATGTGAACAAAGTGAAAATTTGTGAACATGAATCAGAAGCCTTCTAACTTACACACATGGTCATTAGATAAGTAAGTAATCTGTGTCAAAAATGACATTATAACGTATGCTTAACCCAAAGCTAAAAATATGCAAATACATCACGAAAACTTCTCAGCTAAACCCTAAGAAAGAGCAGTCATTTGTTTATAATACCGCATTCTCTGTGTGTATGACAAGTCTTACCCTTGGCTGACCTGCTGTCTGTCCCCCTCTACATGTCAGGTCTGAAGGGAGGAAATGGCCCCACCAATGATGGTCAGGGCAGCAACTTCACCTACACCTTCCACGGGGACCCGCACGCAACCTTCGCCACGTTCTTCGGGGGTGCCAACCCCTTTGAGATGTTCTTCGGGCGCAAGGCCAACGGGCGTGACGACGATGACATGGAGGTTGACGGCGGCGACCCCTTCGGCTCCTTCACCAGCTTCAACATCAACGGGTTCCCCCGCGAGCGCCACGTGGGCGTGGGCGGCCACCAGCAGCAGCAGCAGCAGCAGCAGCAGCAGCAGCGCCGCAAGCAGGACCCCGCGATCCACCACGAGCTGAGGGTCTCCCTGGAGGAGGTCTTCCACGGCTGCACCAAGCGGATGAAGATCTCCCGCAAGAGGCTCAACCCGGACGGCAGGACCATGCGTGCCGAGGACAAGATCCTCACCATCGAGATCAAGCGGGGCTGGAAGGAGGGCACCAAGATCACGTTCCCCCGTGAGGGCGACGAGTCGGCCAACACGATACCCGCCGATATCGTGTTCGTCATCAAGGACAAGCCGCACCCGCACTTCAGACGAGAGGGCTCGGATATCGTTTATGCGGTGCGCGTCAGCTTAAGACAGGTAAGGCGTTTTTTGGAAGCGGACATCTTTTTTCATTGTTGATTTGCAAATCGATCGATCACTAATTGGCCGGTAGTTTCAGCACTCTGGGTTAATTAGGGTTTTTATTGTAGATACAAATACATACATCCGTTATAGACATGTGATGGGTCGGTGGGGTGTGCCACATTGCGACATTTGAGTGAGATGCTTCTTTTTTAAAATTTGTTTCCAATGAGTATAAATACACACACACACACTTCAGGAGGTGGTTATGTCATCTGAATCATGGAGGGGTGAGAAATAAGATTGAGACCGAATGGTGATCGCCCACACACGTGCAAAGATGTACCAATACGGCCTCTTGCACACTACACAATGTGTAGGCTTTAGTTCTCAACACCTCATCCCAGAATATATTAATCTCTAGACTATTAAAAAACAGTCCTCAGGCCTGCCCTGCGTGATGATTGTTGCCATGTTGCCAAAACAGAGCTGTTAACCAGCTGTTAGCCGTTCAGTAGACTGTTAACCATGTCATACAACCGGACATCCGGGTCGAATTGCACTGTGAGGGGTACATGACACATCACTAAAGTGTTTCATAAGACACGGTGTCCCCAATGGGAAAGAAACTTTCCGAATGATACCACTTTTTCATGTACAAGCCAATACTGCAACCCTATCTGACTGATCTGATATTTTTATGGTCTCAAGCTGTGACTAAGCTGTTGCTACACTCTCACGCAATTAAAGGATAACTTCAGGATTTTTCAACCTATTTTCCCAGTATTTGGGGTCTAACTGACTAATGCGGACAACAATTTTTGAAGTTGGTCCAGTATTGAGCGAGAACACAGCCGTGAAACGTCTGCATTGTAATCCTTTGGGGGCAATACTGCCCCAAAGGATGTTATTCTAAGTGTCTGAAAAGGGTCCCTACAGAGACATAAATCTGTGTTATTTACATTTCTCTTGATCCAGTCTGTTTGTTACTGTGTCGAACCAAGTCTCGCTCGAGGAGATGTCTGCGTTCTCACTCAGACCAACTTCAAAAACTGTTGTCCGCATTAGTCAATTAGACCCCGAATGATGGGAAAATCCCAAAGTTATCCTTAAAGCTACTACTTCCTTATACTTTCCTTTTGCTGTGTCTTGCGGAATGTTTCAGGCTTGTGCTTCAAGGGCAGATTTCTCATTCAAGGGCAGATTTCTACAACATTTATTATTTCATATATATTCCATCCAGCGGTTTTGGACAATACAGGACCTGATACGTAATTGCACTGATATAGCCTTAATAGTATCCCAAATACAATGATTTCAGTTCATGACAATTTCCCTTTTCTGTTGAGGCCTATGGGTGGGTTAGGAACCCTATGAATATGTATGTAGGAATCTATTCCCATGTATTCATAATATCACAGTGGAAACCATATTCGAATTCGTTAACCACAACACCTGTGTCGTTACAGTCGCTGTGCGGCTGTTCTGTCACCGTGTCCACGATAGACGGGAACACGTGCAACATGAAGATCACGGACGTCATCAAACCTGGCATGAGGAAGATAGTGGCCGGTCAGGGTCTCCCTCTGCCCAAGAACCCGGAGCAGAGGGGCGATCTGGTGGTGGAGTTTGATGTGAACTTTCCCGAGAGTCTCCCTGGCAACGCCAAGGACGTTCTGAAACGCCACTTACCAGCCTGAGAGGGAAGTAATCGCACAAAGAACATGGACGGAACAAGGGGTGCCGTCCGAACACCAGCACAGCACCAGTCTCTTACCAAAAACACACACGCTGGAATACACATACATGCATGTACACACACACATAACACACACACACACGTCTGTTGGCTTTCTACCGGTGCCCCCCCA
>OMKP01000312.1:3823-18634 GCA_900302375.1 Bathygadus melanobranchus
CTTGGGGTTTAGTCTCCTCCACAGAGCTGCTCAGGTACGCACACACACGCACACACACACACACACACACAAAGTGTGTGTGGTTACACAACTTTGTTTTCTAATTGAACTTGTTTCCGTGTATATTGTTTGACTTCTGTGTGTATGTCTGTGTACATTTGTATGTGTATTTGTATATGAACCTGTAGCTTCTGCTTGTACTGGTACTTGGTCCTGCCAGCAGAGTCTCTGATCTCCTTACTGAAGACGAGACAGATCTCAAACAGGAAGAGACGACGGTCCCTCCCCTTCCTGATCAGAGACTTAGGATCCCACACCTGGAAACTGTCCTGCACAATTAACTCCCCCTGCACATCTAGGTTCTCCTCAAACCCTGGGCAGAGAACAGAGGAGAGGAGAGAGGGAGAGGCTTGTCAATGTTCTCTACTAAAGAGAACTAAAGTTATATCCCCTGGCAACCCAGGTGGCGTTTCTAGGGGGCGTGGGCGATACCTTCCAGCATGGCAACGTGCATGGCATCGTTGGCTCTCTTAGGAACGCCCAGCATCACCTCAAGACCCTCCTTCATCTCCCCCTTTCCCTCCTCACAACACGATAACAACTCCTGGAGGAGGAGAGGACAAGAGAGGAGAGAGAAGAAAAGAGGAAGAGGAAGAGTCAGAAGAATAACAATAAAAACATAGTAAAACAATGTATGCGTAGGTGTGTGTATGTATTAATATGTCTATGTAATATACTGTGTATGTGTGTGTGTGTTACCTTAAGCAACAGCTGGTACTTGGTGATGCGCTGGACTGGTTTGATGAGGTAGGAGGAGATAGAATTGGCCAGCCCGTGTCTCTGCTGAATCTCCTGTCAATCACACAACACAGCTCGTCACCCCCCCCTGCTGGCTAACACCACAATACTGCACCTCCAAGAGCTAGTTTTTACTGACTGAATGTGTGTGTGTGTTTTCTGTATTATTTTTCACTTCACTTCATTGTGTATTATTATTTGATTAAATGTTATTTTGATTCTACTACTATCCTGTACTTTCTGCTGTGACACCAGAATTTCTCTTCTGGGATTAATTAATATAATTAATAAAAATGCGGTATTTTACACACACACACGCATGTATCCAAGTGGCTGTGTGATGAAGAGGATGATGAAGATGAAGAATTTGTGATCTCACATCAAAGAAGGTTCCAGCGTTCTCCAGGATGACCTGGTTGGAGTCCGGTTTGTTCTTACAATACTTCACATACATGTGGAACTTATCCGCCTGCAACATACACAGTGGAGTCGAATATAATATAATATATATATAGAGTATATATATACAACATGGCACGTTATCCTGCTGGAAGTAGCCACCAGAAGATGGGTGCACTGTGGTCATAAAGGGATGGACATGGTCAGCAACAATACTCAGGTAGGCTGTGGCGTTTAAACAATGCTCAATTGGTACTAAGGGGCCCAAAGTGTGCCAAGAAAATATCCCCCACACCATTCAGTGTTCACCTGGACTCTGAATAGCTTCACCTCCTACCCACCTCTCCTCCCCAACCCTCTCCCACCTAACCGATCAATGCTTGAATCCCACCCCTCCTGGATCCCTAGTGTTATATATTGGGTTTATTGCCTCTTACTGCCCTCTGTTGGCTTAATGTGCCATGACATGTTAGAGTTAAAAGATGAGTCACGTGATGTGCTCAGGTGATTAAATAAACCCGCTACTGTTCAAGTAAGAAGTACGTCTCCGTCTGATTAATGTTGTAACTAGTTGTATAAGTTGAAGTGATACACTAGGGAAGATACAACACCTAGCACTTCCATGTTTGTATGTCCTGGCACTTTGTCGGATCCTGTATGCTGGTATGTCCCGGCACTTGAAATATAACTTAGCTTGTGTAGCACCTTATCCTGGCTACCTGCTGTTGTACAGTAAGGAGTCAACCTAGTAATTGTAAGCTTGTAAACTTGTTCCATTGACCTGGCAATCAGGAATGCTTGTAACTTGTTCTATTCTAATTGTGCTGACAGGAGTGGCACCCAGTGTGGTCTTCTGCTGCTGTAGCCCATCTTCTTCAAGGTTCAACGTGTTGTGTGTTCAGAGATGCTCTTCTGCATACCTCGGTTATAACGAGTGGTTATTTCAGTTACTGTTGCCTTTCTATCAGCTCGAACCAGTCTGGCCATTCTCCTCTGACCTCTGCCATCAACAAAGCATTTTCACCCAGAGAACTGTCGCTCACTGGATATTTTCTCTTTTTCTGACCATTCAGATGGTTGTGCATGAAAATCCTAGTAGATCAGCAGTTTCTGAAATACTCAAACCAGCCCATCTGGCACCAACAACCATGCCACGTTCACGTTCCCATAAATCATCTTTCTTCCCCATTCTGATTCTTGGTTTGAACTTCTTCAAAGATCGGATCGTCTTGACCATGTCTACATGCTTAAATGCATTGAGTTGCTGCCACGTGATTGGCTGATTAGATATTTGCGTTAACAAGCAATTGAAGGTGTACCTAATAAAATGGCCGGTGAGTGTATATATATATATGTATATACATATATATATACTATATGGCCAAAAGTCAGTGGACACCCCTTCTAATTATTGAGTTCAGGTGTTTCAGCCACACCCATTGCCCATTGCTAACAGGTGCATAAAATCCAGCAAATTGCCATGAACTCTCCACAGTCAAACATTTAGAATTCAGAATGGGTCGTTTGTACTATACCTTCAGCGATATATTGTTGTCTCCCTCTTTTGACAAATGTGTTACTTCTTGTAAGTCACTTTGGATAAAAGCATCTGCCAAATGCTCTAAATGTAAATGTAAATGTAAAGAGCTCAGTGACTTTAAACATGGCACTGTCATAAGGTGCCACCTTTGCCACAAGTCAGTTTGAGAAATTTCTGCCCTAATAGATCTGCCCCGGTCAACTGTAAGTGCTACTATTGTGAAGTGGAAGCAACTAGGGGCAACAACAGCTATCTAGTATAGTTGGCCGCCTGGTACCACCATCACTAAAAATAAACAAATGTCGCTCCACCAAATCACAACTCTTCTCTGTCCTCACACCACAGTGGTGGAACGTCAGGACAGCAGCATCACTGACCTGCTTCCGCAGGAAACTCAAGACCCACCTATTCAGAGTTCACCTGGACTCTGAATAGCTTCACCTCCTACCCACCTCTCCTCCCCAACCCTCTCCCACCTACCCGATCAATAATTTAATCCCACCGCTCCTGGATCCTTAGCACTTCCATGTTTGTATGTCCTGGCACTTTGTAGGATCCTGTATGCTGGTATGTCCCAGCACTTGAAATAAAACTTGTGTAGCACCTTATCCTGGCTACCTGCTGTTGTACAGTAAGGAGTCAACCTAGCAATTGTAAGTTTGTAAATTTGTTTTATTGACCTGGCAATTAGGAATGCTTGTAACTTGTTCTGTTCTAATTGTACTATACCTTCAGCAATATATTGTTGTCTCCCTCTTTTGACAAATGTGTTACTTATTGTAAGTCGCTTTGGATAAAAGCGTCTGCCAAATGCTGTAAATGTAAATGTATATACTGTATAGTGTTGTCTTTCTCACCCAGGTGACGAAACAGTGTCCAACATCTTCTGGTAGCTGTTCGTAGTTTACTAACTCCTTCAGAAAGATACTGGAGAGCACACACACACACACACACACAAGAAGAAGTTGTGAATGGGGTTGAGTTGTCAGGCCATAAAGGCTCAGCACTACTCTAGTGGAGGGTCTCATATCCTACTTGTTATGGAAGTCGTAGATGTCCTGGATGTTGCCGAAGATGACCTGCTCCTTGTTCAGGATCCCAGCTGGAACCTCCTCCACTCCACTGGTCATCTCCCATAGATAAGTCTGACACACACACACAGGTAGAGGTAGACACAGGTACACACAGGTGGACAGACAGACAGGTAGACAGACAGACATACAGGAAGTCAGACAGACAGACAGACATGTAGTCAGACAGGTAGACAGGTGGGTAGTCAGTCAGACAGGTAGACAGACAGACATAGTGTATATAATTAGTTTAGGTTCTAGGTTGTAGTGTAGCCTCTAGTGTATATATCATATATCATTAATTTAGGTTCTAGATTCTAGTGTAGCCTCTAGTGTATATAATTCATTTAGGTCCTAGGTTCTAGTGTAGCCTCTAGTGTATATAATTCATTTAGGTCCTAGGATCTAGTGTAGCCTGTAGTGTATATAATTCATTTAGGTTCTAGGTTCTAGTGTAGCCTGTAGTGTATATAATTCATTTAGGTTCTAGGTTCTAGTGTAGCCTCTAGTGTATATAATTAATTTAGGTTCTAGGTTCTAGTGTAGCCTGTAGTGTATATAATTAATTTAGGTTCTAGGTTCTAGTGTAGCCTCTAGTGTATATAATTCATTTAGGTTCTAGGTTCTAGTGTAGCCTGTAGTGTATATAATTCATTTAGGTTCTAGGGTCTAGTGTAGCCTGTAGTGTATATAATTCATTTAGGTTATAGGTTCTAGTGTAGTCTCTAATGTATATAATTAATTTAGGTTATAGGTTCTAGTGTAGCCTGTAGTGTATATAATTCATTTAGGTTCTAGGTTCTAGTGTAGCCTGTAGTGTATATAATTCATTTAGGTCCTAGGTTCTAGTGTAGCCTCTAGTGTATATAATTCATTTAGGTTCTAGGTTCTAGTGTAGCCTGTAGTGTATATAATTAATTTAGGTTCTAGGTTCTAGTGTAGCCTCTAGTGTATATAATTCATTTAGGTCCTAGGTTCTAGTGTAGCCTCTAGTGTATATAATTCATTTAGGTTCTAGGTTCTAGTGTAGCCTGTAGTGTATATAATTCATTTAGGTCCTAGGTTCTAGTGTAGCCTCTAGTGTATATAATTCATTTAGGTTATAGGATCTAGTGTAGTCTCTAGTGTAAATGGTAAATGGTAAATTGATTATTTATATAGCGCTTTTATCCAAAGCGCTTTACATTGCCTCACGTTCACCCATTCATACACCGAGGGCGGTTAGGTTAGTCAATCATGCAAGGCAACAACCAGCTCATCTGGAGCAGTTGGGGTTAGGTGTTTTGCTCAGGGACACCTTAACACTTAGCTAGGGGGAGCCGGGGATCAACCTTCCAGTTGCCAGACTACCTCCTGAGCTAGTGCCGCACCCCCCACCGGGGGGGTAGTGTATATCATTAATTTAGGTTCTAGTGTTGCCTCTAGTGTATATAATTCATTTCTAGTTTATATAATTATTTCCTTACCTCCAGACACTCATGCAGATCTCTGACATAGGCCTTCTCTGTCTGCAGCAGCTCAGCCATGATGAACCTCCACACACATATACATAGTTGAAGCCTTATGTTACATATTTTCTCTCTCTCTCTCTCTCTCTCTCTCTCTCTCTCTCTCTCTCTCTCTCTCTCTCTCTCTCTCTCTCTCGCTCTCTCTCTCTCTCACTCTTTTTTCCTGGCTGATTTCCTTTTCTCCTCATTGACCTCATGGTTGGGGTCGCGGAGTTTAACTTCCGGGTCATCAGACAGACTGGCAGGGATGATGTCCAACTCCAAGTCCTTGTTGTCCTGACAACAGCACAAACACACACACACACACACACGCACACGCACACACATGCACACACACAAACACACAGTGTATATATATTAGTATATATTAGTAGTAGTCCAAGGTTATGGTACTGGTACTAGTACTGTCTGTAGTGTATATATATGACTTAAATTCAAACCTTATCCAACCAGTAGGCCTGTTTAGTAAAATAATACAAATAATATTATTAATAATAATAATATCAACAATATATATAGTTGTATAGTATAGTATAGTAAATAAAACATCAAAGTTAATCAATGCGATCGATTACCAATTAACCTCTATACGGAATGGGGAAGGGAAAAAAGGCTCCATATTGTTTCACATCGCCTATCTATACACCAATCATAATGTGACATATCATAAAGAAATTATTTACTCATTGCAAATAATTCAATAACACTAATAATTACAATTGTAAATTAAGATGTACATTTTATCACAATAAACAGAAATGGCATACATACATACACATATATGTATGTATGTATGTATGTATATATATATACTGTATATATACATATATATATATATACACACAGTATATGTTAATAGTACCTGTGGCTCTAGTCCCAAATTGCGATACAGGTCAAGCCGGTACTGGCCCAGTCTGAGGCAGAAGTCTCGGTATCGGCGGTCCAGGGAGCTGACCCAGCGCCTCAGCTCTGTAGAGTGGGCGTGGCCCTGCTCTACCAGACCGTCCGCTAGACGGACCAAAACCTCCACCTGGTCCCGCGTACGCTGGAGACACACCCACACATAACACATAAGCCCCTTTCACACATAGTTCCCGGTAAATTACTGCGATAACCTTTCCTAGTGATTTTTACTATTCACACATGCAGCTACGTTCTGGAGCATCTCTGCCTTGCACCCTTTCACACATGGCATAGCAATGCCGGAATAGATGGGCCAAGGGACAGTCCAGCAGATGGCGGTAATGTAACATTTATGGATGCCAGCCACCATAAAACTCTGGAGACTGCACTGTGAAAGGGGCTTGACATATACACAAACACCAGCACCTCCACCAGGTCCCACATACACTGGAGACACACAGATACATACTTATACACCATACACACAGACCGATATACACGCAGTGGGTGTCTCTACCTTGGCCGACAGGGAGAACTGCTGATGTTCCTGTAGGTCCTCAGATTGTCTGGGAGTGGAGAGATACCCCTCCCCTGTCTGCTGGATCCAGTCTAGAGCCTGCACACACACACACACACACACACACACAGCAAAGGTAAGAGTTTAACAGTTTCTGAGCATTGTGGCAACTAACCAGCACACTTTGATATTAGGAATTAGTTCTAAATACGCATGGTGTGTGGTGTGTGTGTATTTTCTTTCTTGAATACCCTGGAGGGTTAGCCTAACCCTCCAGGGTATTCAAACATACTATAGTTACATTTTCAATTCACTCCTCACTTTAACCCCAGAGGGGTTTCTATTTTATTTGCTGTACACACACTTCACTTTCTAATCACTCTCTTCTGCCCTCTATAAATCTACAGCTAAAGCGCCCTACCATAACCTCGTCGGACCTGCTCTTTACCACCAAAATGTCTCTAATTGGCTCAATTTTATTAAAATAAAGCAGGGATATAGTTCCATAAGTGAAAAGCATTGATACATAAAGTAACTACCATGAGAAACCACAAGATTGCCTGGCAACAGTCAAGGATCACTTCACGGTTTCAGATAATTTCCTTTATTACCTCGGCAGCAATCTTGAATTCTAAACAACACGGGAAAATCCTGGGGATTTTTCCAATGGCAGTTGAATTTGAGGTGATATTAGGGAGAGGCACAATGTTATTATCATAGGCATTCATTCATGTTCCTGACAAGTTGTTCCTGTACAAGGGAAATAGCTGTCCTCACTTCTTCAGTAGATAAGTCCTCACTTGAGGCCAATACGTGTGTGTGTGTGTGTGTGTGTGACCTGTTTGGCGCTGTGTAGAAACACCAGGTACTGTTGGCACTGGTCCAGCCGGCGTTTCTTCAGCGTCCAGAAGTGAAGAACTCTGTTTTCCCTCTGGAGTAGCTCGTTGAGGATAGCTACACACGCACACACACGCACACGCACACCCACACGCACACACACACACACACACGCACACGCACACGCACACACACACACGCACACACACACACACACATGTACACAAACATGCACACACACACACATTAATAAAGACACACAATCAGTCATCATTCTCTGGTGGTCATAGCAACTGTGTAGGTAGTCGACCTGCTGACCTTTGACCTGCTGTTCGGGGGCTCTGGTGTGGGGGGTTCCTCCGGGCAAGGTGACATTGTTCCTGTGGATGTACTTCAGAAACACCTCCGCGTTCCTCCTGGCCAGTGTACACGCCTAACACACCAGACACAGGCACAACATAGTTAACGCACACACTAAGCATGGTTATAACATGAAACACATGAAACACCACGTGTGTGTGTGTGTGTGTGTGTGTGTGCGTGCGTGTGTGTGTGTATGTGTGTAAATTTACACTTAGGGCATTTGACACTTTTATCCAAAGCAACTTGTCGAAAGAGGGAAACAAGAATATATCGCTGACGGTACAGTAAGGTTTGAACAAGTTTCAAGCACTCCTGATTGTAGGTTAATAGAAGTTTCAAGCTTATAATGTGTGTTGTTTTATACGTATGAGTAGAGTATGTGGCTCCAACTCGAAGGACAAAGGACATGAGCCACACGAGATAACAGAAGACGCAAGATGAAATGCCCGCCCACAAAGGTGACGGCGAGGCCTGGTGTCTGCAGAACCGCAATACAAACCCAGCTTTGCCAGAAGCGCTTAGCTGGAAGCAGCTATAGCAGCGATGTCAAATATAACTGTGTTCTGTCTGTAGGCTATATATTATATACAATAGGACTATATTAAGTAGGCCTGTACCATATATATTAAATGTCTCTCAAACGAATATGTCTCTCCATACAATAAATAGGCCAACACTAAATACAATAACTGTGCGTTCTTGTTCTCATCAGCTTCATTCGTTATTATTTGTTTGTTCCTAAAATGATATAGACTAATTAAAAAGGTTCATGAAGGTTTAGATAGAAGCCCACCACAGTGATTTTAGTTTGACGATATTCGCTTCCAATACAAAATAGTTCGCTGAAAAAGGACAGTTTGTCTGAAACTGATCTGATCTTAAACAAATAAATAAAATTTTATGGCTACAAAATAAAACTAAAACTAAAACTTAATAACTTAACAACTTGTGTTGTTGTGTCGGACACACATCGCTATACAAGCTGAGTAGGCCTATGGTGTGCTTAGGTCGTTATTACCAGTGTTGACTTGGCCCTCAGACTAACTATATATCATGGTCTCAGCTTCCAGCTTTCTGTGTTCTCCTGCCCCCTTGTGTCATTGTCACTGTCTGTCCTGTCTGTGTTTGTGTATGGTGGGTGTGGCACCTCAATGACTCTCACAGCTCCTGTCTACACAACTGATCGCCATCGACTCATCAATCCTCCAGTTTATCTTCCCTGGTTCATCGCTAGATCGTTGACTCAGCCAATGTGGTTAGCTCACGTTCCCTGTCTCTGCCTGTTGCTCCTACGCTGTCCTAAGCCTGTTTTCCCTGTGTCCCAGGATCTCTACCCTTCATCCAGCCATACCGCTCCTACCGTCTCCCTGCATGTTTGCCTGTTCATCGCCTGCCTGCTCTGCTCAGCACCAGTCCCTCCGGCTTCTCCCCGCTTCCACCTACTGGATATGCCCCTGCCTCCGCTCTCACAGTTCCCCTGGATTACTTCTCATAAAATTACCTTTTGTTCCATACTCAGAGTCTGAGTTTGCATTTGGGTCCACGAGAAAAACGAACACTATGTGTGTTCTTGTGTTGGACACACATCACCATATGCGCCGTAGAGTTCTCAACTGTGTGAGTCATTATTATTCGTTGTTTCATATAATTATGAAAGAAAAAAAGGTTGAAAAGGTTGATGTCATTGTTGCCATTATTATTATATCCTACCCTATCTCCTAACAATGTAGGCCTTTCCTTGTGTAACCCCTCAAACGAAAAACATGACAGCCGTTCGTTCTGGGGCATAATATCTACTAAACTTGGTCGTCCAAATAGGTTACGTGATAGGTGACTTGATACATAAATACATCGGTTTGTGTGTGTGTGTGTGTGTGTGTGTGTGCGTGTGTGTGTTACCTTGAGGAAGGCTTCCTTCTGCTCCAGGTGTTTGCTGATGAGGGGGAGGAGCTGATCACCCTCAGCAACAGAATTGACCTTGTCATGACCTGCACACCAGTCCTCATCTCTCCGATACTCCAGCTCTAGACTCTCTAAAACACTGCACACCTACAAACACACACAGACACACCAAGGAGGTACACACACACACACAGTTTTTCCTCATTTGTGTTGAGCTCAGAACCCCTTCAATTACAGTCTCAAAGGCCTCACCATTCCAGCTATATGTTTGTTATTGTTTAACATACCTGCTACTGTAAAGTATGGGTAGATCACCATGTCAACGCCAGTTTGGGAATCCTCAGTAAAACTTGTGAAATGACCCACACTTTAATTTAAAGTAGAATTCTTACGCCAGTGACGAAACACAACCAATAGGGGAATGTATTAATTCTCATTGAGTTAGATAATTCATCTCCATTCATATTGTGACAGCCGGCAGAAGAGCATAAGAGGAGAGGTGAGGAACCACCGATATATTCGCTTCCCTGTCTTAACACTCATGCCCAAATATGGAGTTCCGGGGACGTCAGCGCAATCAAGGGGATTCGGAGCACCTGTACATCGTAGACGGAGCCCAGCGGCCGCCAAGCAACGCGCTGATTGACGGCGATATAAAAAGGGAAGTCTCACACACACAGGTTGTTGGAGTATGGAAGGATTGCTAGCTAGAGAGTTACTAATCAAAGTGCCGTGTATGACCCCTTTCGAAAGGAGAACCCTGCTGTGGTCATTTCATTTATTTGGTTGTGGACCCCGATTTTGTTACTTTCAGTCTCGTGAACACTCCAACCCCGCTCGAGTGTGTCACAATATATAGAAATATTTTGTGTGTGTGTGTGTGTATATAGTGTGTTCGGGAGTCTTGTACAGAGAGGACAACGGTGTGAGTGTGTGTGTGTGTGTGTAAAGTGTGTGTATGATGTCTGTAGTGTGTGTGTGATGTGTGTACCTGTTCGGAGGTCTTGCAGAGTGTGTGTGTGTATAAATAAATTGTAAATGGACTGCATTTATATAGCGCTTTTATCCAAAGCGCTTTACATTGCCTCACATTCACCCATTAATACACCGACGGTGGTGTCAAACATGCAAGGTAACAACCAGCTCGTCAGGAGCAGTTAGGGTTAGGTGTCTTGCTCAGGGACACCTCGACAATTAGCTAGGTGGAGCCGGGGATCGAACCAGCAACCTTCCGGTTGCCAGACAACCGTCTCTACCTCCTGAGCTAGTGCCGTGTGTATGTGTGCGTGTGTGTGTGTGCGTGCGTGTGTGTACCTGTTCGGAGGTCTTGTAGAAGGCTACTGATGCGTTGACCAGCTTCAGCCGGTCCTCCATCTTCAGCATAAGCTGCTGCCAACTGACTGCGACCTCCTCCGCACACACACGGATCGCATCAGGGTCATAGTGCCCGGCCTGCAGGAGTACCTACACACACACACACACGCACGCACGCACGCACGCACGCACGCACGCATGCACACACACACACACACGCACACACACACACACACACACACACACACACATTGTATGTGTGAGGAGTGAAACTATCCAATCAGATACAGCAGAGGATGATAAGGTGGACATGTTGGTACAGAGCCAGGACACCAGAGTTAGCACCCTACTCTTGCGATGAGTGCCAGGGAGTCAGGGACTTGGTTTAACATCTCATCCAAAGGTGGTGCTCTTGGCCTGGGTATTATATATTTTATTAGATAGGCCAGAGGGATGAGCACACCCTACTGGCCATCCGACACCTCTACCAGCACCTCCTGGTCTCCAATCCAAGGATGGACCAGGGTCAGTCCTGCTTAGCTTCCAGAGAAACTAACAGTGATAGGCCATGGTGCTGCTTTATAATAACACAGAGGTGATGGAGAGAGAGGAGTTGTTGAGAAGAAGAGAGAAGGAGATCTTGTGTACCTCAGCCTTCTGTTGGACCTGCAGGGCACTCTGATGGGTCTTCTGGAGGGAGTTAGCATGGAAGAGGGACTGAGGAGTAGGAGGAGAGGGGGTGGAGAGGAGAGGAAGGAGATGTAGAAGAGAAGGAGGAGAGAGATGGAGGAGGAAAGAAAGAGAGGAGAAAGTCATTTAGCAGAAGCTTTTATGCAGAAAAAAATCTAATCTCTAGACAAGATCTACACGACCATTTTCTAAATGCTCTGGTTATTTTTTTCCCCAGTCAAACGTCCCTTGCTTTGTACATTCACTAGTTAGTACACTCAGTATGTGCCTTGTTATTTTTTTGTATTTCTGTGTTGGTACATGAATCAGTGCATTAAACGAGACGTTAAAATTAAATACAAACTCTGGTAGAGATCACAAGTTACTGGTACTTCCTTATTATTCCTCACTGCAAGTGAGGGCTGGTACTACCATTGTGTGTTTGTAGGGGTGTTCCTGGGGAATGTACCATTTTGGTGAGAGGGGATTGTTGGTGAATACTTTAAATATTCAGAATTACATTGTGAACTCTGAACTTGTTTATTATGGAAATATAATTCAATTTTTCCATACTAACTGTCAACGACTAAGACTCTTGATCGCTGATGACACAGTGATACCACGTGATACCAACGTTGTTGTACTATTGGCTCAAGTCTTGTTAGAAGTGGTAACCAAACGTCAGCCATCTTACACAGAGATAAACAAAATATTTATTTTGGACCCGTACATTTTTTTACATTTATTCATTCACAATCATAATTCTTTTTAGGAAAAGCAATACTTTTATTCCACACCTTTCTAAATGCTCTGTGGATGTATTCTTTTTGAAAAAATATTTTCTAAATGTATTTTCATTTATTTAGCATACGTAATTATTGCAAAATCAGCTTACTCTCTTACTATCGCGGTGACAACATGTTTTATCAATAAAAAACACATATTACACATATATTGTTGTATTGTGTATATTGTTGGTGTTCCTTACATTTTGGTGGGTGATCCAAACTTTTTGAAGTTGGGAGCTCCAGTGCTTTTTTGAGCCCTGACAATGTTACACACTCTGCACACAACATATCCTAGTGTATGTGTATGTGTGTGTGTGTGTGTGTGTGTGTGTGTGTGTACCTCTATAGCCATCTGGAAGTGCTCGTGTTCTCTCTGCAGCTGTTCAGCTTCAGACAGAGAACTGGCATTCACCAGGCTGGCGTTCATCATGGACTCCCCGTTACGGATCCAACCCAACACCTAGACATACACACATTCATTATATGAACCTACCAAGACCCTCCTACTTGTTAGCCCAACACCTAGCAAGACAGACATTATATTAGTCTACCTGTTAATTTCCCACCTTCTAACTGTTACTATTACTATTACTACACCTAGCAAGATTAGCTACTATCCTACCTGTTAGTTTAGCCCCTCCTGCCTTCTAGATGAGCTCCTTCTACCTGCAGGTATGATATAAGCCCCTCCCACTACCTGTTGGACCTACAGGTGTGATATAAGCCCCTCCCCATAACTGTATGACTACAGGTGTGATATAAGCCCCTCCCCATAACTGTATGACTACAGGTGTGATATAAGCCCCTCCGCTTACCTGATGGATCTGCAGGTGTAAAATAATCCCCTCCCCCTACCTGTTGGACCTCGGCCTGCAGGTGAGTGAGCTGCAGGTGCTGCTCCAGGCGGGCGTGGCTGATCTCGGCGCTCAGCTCCACTTCTTGCTGCCTCTCGTGGAGGAACTCCAGCAACTCCTGCACCTGGGAGGCCAGGTCTGGCTCCTTCTCACCTGTGAGCTCCATACCTGGACAGACATCCAGAGAGAGAGAGACATAGACCAGACATAGAGAGAGAGAATAATAGTTGTAGATTTGCAGTATCGTCCTCCTGCACTAGATGGGAGTGTGTGTGAGAGTGTGTGAGAGAGATGGAGATAAAGATAGAGATAGGGAGCGAGAGAGACCACAATGGAGGGCTGCCAAGGCCCTCCACATTGTTTGGGGAGAGACTTGAGCACCGAGGACAGTGACAGAACCTGGGTGACCTCATCAATGATCAATATGCTCCACTTCACTTGAAAGCCCTGTCTGGGCAAACCTAACTTTCAAACTGCATAAGCTGCAATTGAGATGTGTGTGATCCATGTTGCTATACATTTCACTTTCAGTTATGATGTTAGGACGTTCCTGATGGGCGGTCATTATTATAAAACTTGTCAAACGCAGGAGGAACTCCACCTATCCAAACCAGCCAGCAGTAAACCATGGTGAACAAACCTATTCTAGTCTCTCAACAACATATAATGTATAAATAAGAAATATTCTATCTCTCTATATTTTTGTAATCGTTTATGGTTTGCTTGACGAGTACACGTTTACTCGAGTACACGTTTGCACCCCTAGTGTGTATACAGTACCTGATGCCTGGAACTCCATGATGTACTGCTGCAGGGCATGGTGTGTATACAGTGTGTATATTATATATAGTGTGTAAATTGTATATAGTGTGAGTATATTATATATAGTGTGTATATTGTATATAGTGTGTATATAGTATGTATATTGTATATTGTGTGTATATTGTATATAGTGTGTATATGTATATTGTATATAGTGTGTATATAGTAGGTATATTCTATATAGTAGAACGATCCTCCTCTCCACCCTCGCCGAACGCGGCATTGCGGGATCTGCACTATCCTGGTTTACCTCCGACCTGACGGACTGCACATATCAGGTCACATGGAATGGCTCCTTGTCCAGACCCTGCTCTCTTGACACCGGAGTCCCCTAAGGCTCAGTCCTAGGACCTCTTCTGTTCTCCCTATACACGAGATCTCTAGGCTCTGTAATCTCAACCCACGGCTTCTCCTACCACTGCTACGTGGACGACACACAATTATTCCTTTCTTTCCCCCACTCCGACACCCAAATCACAACACGCATTTCGCAATGTCTGGCAAACATTAGCAAATGGACAACTGCG
>OMKP01000344.1:292-21793 GCA_900302375.1 Bathygadus melanobranchus
CTGATCCCCCGCTTAGACGCACCCTCCCCCCTCCTCCACCCCTGCAGCCTCTGGATACATTCCAGCACCGCCCTCGGCCCTATGATTATGTGGCGACTCCAGCAAACTCTCTCAACTCCAGCATTAAGGGCCCCGGGGCCAAGGTGGACACCTCCTCTCTCCGTTTCAGCCACCAGTGCCCGTGTCTGTTAAAGAAAAGGGGGGGGGGCGGAAGAGCTGGGGAGCCCGGAATTATGCGTTCTGCAGCTAAATACGCAAATACAAAGCCTGCCGTAAAGGGCCCAGGGCCCCTGGGCATAGCGTGCTCGTGTGTGAATCAAGAGTGAATGTATGTGTGTGTGTGTGTGAGGTGTTAATAGCAGGTGAGGCCTCGCTAACCAGCAGCGCTGAGAGCTGCTTCTCGGTGGCGGACACCTTGGCCTCCAGGCCCCTCCTGGCATGCTCATCGGCCTGCAGCTGCTCCACCTTCTCCCCCAACTCCTTGGACAGCTTTGCGCAGTCCTGACGCAGCTTGGCTAACTCTGCGTTTTGCCTGAGGAGACACACACATATATCATTACTTGGGTACAACATCCGTGCTACCAATGAAACGAAATCTCTACATGAAAGTAAAATGAGGCTGTGAGGCTTCAAAACGGTCTGTGGATCTGCGTGGCAGTGGCCTCCTTCTCCCCATGCAAGGATCTGCACGGGGAGGAGAGGTCATATGACATCCCGGTAGAGACTCACTTGCTCTCAGCCTGACTGGTGGCCTGATTGAGGGCGTCGCGGAGGATGGAGTTCTCCTGCTGCAGACGGGTGAGCTGGGCACTGGGGCCTTTGTCCAGCTGCTCCTGCAGACCTGCGACCTGATAGACCACAGCAATGAAGTAGTAGCTGAGTATTACAATAACATATACTGAGATTTATTACCTTTTTTCCAACTGCAAATTGTCCCCAAAGGAAAACTTTGTCAACATCTATTTTAGTCTAATAAGATTAAGTTTTTCATCTCAATTCAATTCAAAGCTCTGACCTCACCAGAGAAAAACTCAGCACCATCTAGTGGACTGAAAAAGCAATTGATTTTGTTATTCTTATTCGAGGGGCAACCTTGTTTAAAGCTTGCTGGAAGAGGCAACTAATGGACAGTAATTCACAGCTCATAGAACCGGCTCGTGTGTGCATGTCGTATACAGGCGTGTTTGGTCGGTGTGTTGGGTGAGTCTGCAAGAAACAATAACATGTATGTAGGCGGTTAGACCATCACTACAATATTAACACACATCATACCAAGATCAGACCATCACTACAATATTAACACACATCATACCAAGATCAGACCATCACTACAATCATTACAATATCAACACATAGTGGCAGGTGAGGCTGCGCTAAATATGCATCAAACACTGTAGGCTCTCACCTCACTACACTACAGGGGTAAGTTTAACCAATATACACTTAGAAACGTTGATCTTGACCAAGAAATTGATTACAAATCAGATCCTCAATGAGTTCCGTCGTTTCCCGCATATCAATCAAGATGAAGCGACCTCGCCACAAACGGCAATATACAGAAACAAAGGAAATATATGTACTCGCGTGTACTTCATAAACCCACGCATTAACGAACGTACGTACATATGTAACAACAAACACTGTCAGCGCAACATAGCTGCAGCACATCCACTTAAACTCCAAAAAGACCAAAAAGACACGAGGCTGCCATACTGGTATTACACCAGCAGGGATCGCTGTTCAGCTTCCTCACAATTCTAGTACCAAAAACTTTCATTTGTATTTTAAATTAAGATTGATACTTGGCGTCCGTGTATTGATACAATTTTGCCACACGAAATATTGCAATACTATGCTACATCGAGTTTTTCCCCCACCCATAGCACAAAAGTAGCATTTCAACGGGCAAATTTAACGATCACTGTTGGAAAAACCTGTTGCTGGGTCAAGTTTAACATCACCCGATTAAAGGTGCCTAAAAATCTATTCTGCATTGCAAACTAACACAAACCGATGACACGTAGAGGGGCCAATGAAATAGCGTCAATGATCAAACCGATGACACGTAGGGACCAATGAAATAGCGTCAACGATCAAACCGATGACACGTAGGGACCAATGAAATAGCGTCAACGATCAAACCGATGACACGTAGGGACCAATGAAATAGCGTCAACGATCAAACCGATGACACGTAGGGACCAATGAAATAGCGTCAATGATCGGGGTTTTTCGACCACACCACCAGCATGTGGTATCCATGATTCACACCTTAGCGTTGAGCCTCTGCGTCTGGGCCACGTGGTCCTGGTAGCTGGCCTGCATGCGCGCCTGCAGGGCGATCATCTCCTGCTCCCGCTTGCTGAGCTGGGAGCTCAGCCTCGTCTCCACGCTGGCCACCTTGGACTTCTCCGTTGAGAGCTCCTGGTGGACACCCAGTAAGTAGTCATTTTATTTTATTCATTCTATATTTTATTCCATGCCATTTATAAATGGCCAACTCGGGCTACGGTGGTTTTTCTGGCACAAAATCCGAACAAAGTTTTACATTTTTCGGCCTTTCACAGGTGGGAACCCGGACACGGCATACTTTAATGTGTCGTTGATGAGTTGAACCAGATAGCTATAGCGATGCTCAACCTTTGTCATTTCTCTCAGTCGGCTCTTGGCTGCAGCCGCATCTTCATGCTCAGTCGCCAGCTGTTTTTCCTTCTCTTCGAGCTGCTTCTTCAGCACAGCCACTGGATCTCCCTTCTGGGTGGCCTGTGGAGGGAGGAGAGAGGGAGAGGATTAGCAAGAGAGCAAAAGAGGAAAAACAAAAATTATGAGTAATATGTGGCAATCTGCCTACCACATACTTTTATTCCTAAATTACCTGGCTTCTAAAAGGTCAGGACCGAGACCTACTGGGAGGGAGTAACTCAGTGACTCTAATCCTCTGCTGCAGTTACTCTGCTTTTTCAGACCTACTTGTAGCTGTGATTCTGATTTTTAACTCATCTCATGTTGTGCTCTTGCGGTGCCCCCCGCCCCACCACACACACACACACACACACACACACACACACACACACACCACCGTGTGCCAGGTATCCTGGATGATCCCGGCCTTCTCAGACAGGATCTCAATGAGCCTGTGGGCCTCCCCCTCGCTGAACACCATGCTCCTGATGGTGGACACCAGGGCCTTGTAGGGCAGGTACAGAGGGGCATCGGCGGGATCCACTGCCTCGGCTGCCACGCGAGGAGGACGCATAAGGAAGAGACATTGTGCACGCATTCGGTGGTTATGCTTCAGGACAGAAGTCAAGACATACGGCCGGACACCCCCCACCCCACTTCAAAAGTGGACTACTTTGACTTCTTTCCCGGGAAAGTGGAGAAGGAAGCCCTGGTTAACGCCGTTGAGGGGAACAGTGGCACCAGGCGGAGACGGCCCTCAGGCAGAGGAGAAACCCTGCTATTGTTGGGGGGCATTGAGAGAGCCTTTGTCAGCTCACCAGACAGGCCAGTGGTATGTTTGGACAGGCCAGCCCTAGCCCTCCCTTCCCCTCCAGAATGTAGGGCCAGATGTTCCCCGCCTCCTCCCACTGACACCATTTCCCACAAATACACAACTGAAGGCTCATCTCGACAAGATATTAGTTGTTCGCATAGGCACACACTATGTCAGACCCGATATATTGCCATATAGGAACAGTCACCATGTAATATTTAACACCCATTACATTTAAATACGTGTTAAGCAACACTGACTTACCGGGCTCAGACTTCTTCTTGGGGGCCTTCTTCTTGGACTCCTGTGCTTTTGCGGGGGGCACAGCGACATTCTTCTGGGAGCCCACTGGGGGCACTGCCATCACCGGGACCTCCTTGGTCAGCGCCTCAAGCATCGGTGCGGACTTGGTTGCCGGGGCAGACTTGGCGGTGAGCTGAGCGGGCTTGGATTGGGTTGGGGCAGGCTTATTTGGGACGGCTGCCGGCTTGGCTGGAGCAGAAGCAGGGGCTGATTTGGCTGGCGCCGGGGCAGACTTGGCTTGAGCAGGGGCTGATTTCACAGGGGCGGCAGCAGCAGTAGATTTGGCCTCTGAAGGGGCTGCTTTGGCCTGTGAGGGGGCCGATTTGGTCTGGGCTGGGGCAGATTTGGTCTGGATGGGCGCAGGCTTGGCAGGTTCAGGAGCAGCAGAGGTGGCGGGTGCTGCCTGCAGTGGGGCGGGCTCTACTTTGGCTACCTTTTTCTTCTTCTTGTCCTTAGGCGAGGGCTCGGCCAGGGCGGGGGTGGGGGCAGCAGCCTTGAGCTGGACATCCGCAGGCACTGGAGCTGGGGCTGGGGCTTTAGGTTCGGGAGCAGGAGCGTCAGCCACAACGGGGACAGGAACCGGCTCTGGGATGGTCTCAGGGGTCTCCGTGTCCTCCGGCTCGGGGATCTTCCCGTTGGGTTTCTCGTCCTTTTTCTTTGTTTTGGTCTTCTTCTCAGAGGCCTTGTCCTTCTTCTTCTTGTCTGTGCGAGAGGGCTGAATCTTGCCTAGTTCTCTCCGCTGCTTGGCCAGCGCCTCCTCATAGGAGGTCTCCTTCATGGAGAAAGTGGAGACCAGTACTATGCCTATGGCAGAGATCACCATGAATCCACCAAACACAATGATGGCAAGGGTCTGGGGGTCGTAGATATCCATGCTTCAGATGTAATTACCCTATAAACAGAAACGTACCATTAAGATAACATAGAACAATACACCATAGAATTTTTTTTGCTCGATGCCTAAAATGACAGCAATGGTATTTAATCGACAAAAGAAAATAAACGTGAACACAGGTTTAAAGGAAGTTAGCTTCTGTAATATTCCAAGAAGGAAATGCTCTCTTCAACTGAAATGAAACCAATCAACCTGCAGTTGATAGCGCATGACTACACCATAAAACATTTTTTTTTTTTAAGTCGGGGAGAGTTGAGCGGAGCCAAATAGTAGTTCAGCCAACTGGCCTCAAGAGGCTGCTGTTAAGCATATACCACGAGTAAAGATGCCGAAAGGGAACAGAAAAATCCTTCCCACCATGAAAGTCTCATGGACTATCCTTCTGTGTACTGATGGTGACGGGTTTTTTGGGGGGTTTTTTGTGCAATTTTTACATTAAGCCCACATAACACATTAAGTCTTAGCAGCCTTGTTACGCATATACGTAAAATTCACACACAGCAGGCAGCATTTCAGATATAATTCAACAATGTTACAGTGAATCGCAATCCTGTTCATGTTGAAGATATTAGTTAAAAAATAAAATGGACTGCCATAATTTGTAGCTACAATTAAAAAAAGGTCCACACCACAACCAAAGAAAACAAAAATAGAAACCATTGGAAAGACGTTGGATTTGCCACAGTTGTAGTGAACCTATAAAAAGGTTAATCAGTCTAGAGTTTAATCAAAATGTTTTTATTTTTTATGAAATCTAATCTTTAATCATAATCTAAATCATCTAAACCATAAGCGTGGCAGGCTCGAAATTGATAAGATATTATTAGGCCTACAACTGAAAAACATTTTTAAAAACACTATCAAAACGAAATCAAAGTGATTCACAGTCCACGTCTGGACCTCCAGGGGGAGTAAAATGGCTGAGTCTACGTTTGTTATATAATGGTCAATATAGATCTACCATTCATATGTACATTCATCAGTTAGTCACGGTAACCACACGGAACACGTTCGTTATCATGTTCTGTTTTAAAGTCCATGTGGATTTAGAGATGCACTACAGATTAGACTCATCCACAATATATTTTTCTTCTCGCTCATCTTCCAACATTTGCAAAGACATACTATAAACGTAATTATATCATTGATGGCACACAATCCAACAGGTTAAACAAACAAAGGACAACACGACAGAGGGGAGGTTAGCAGGATTATCTGAATTTAGATATACATGAAGAGGAATGTTGTCATAATGCAAAGATATGACCATAAAGCCTCAGTGGCTAAGCCTAACTTCTATCAATGAACTTGGTCGTCATCATGCATACAATGGGACAAAGTGCTAGCTACAGAACGCTGTGCTAAATCCATTATACAATACAACAGAGCAGTGGCATCTAATAAATCATATATTTATAACTTTTTTTGCCTTTTAGCCTAATAACAAGCTTGGGAGTTAGCAGGAGATTGCTCAGCGAGCTAGCTTTTGTTAGCTAACTTTTACAAATTTCTAATCCGCACACTTACCTCTCCGAGGAAGCAGCTAAGCGTGTCGCTTTGGAATGAATGAAAGCGGGACCGAAAATGGGATTTTGCTTAAATAGTCGCAATGTTCCGCTGACTACTGATCTCGCTAACTTGGTTTTTCCTGTGCTCTGCCTCAGTCCAGTTGGGAATCTGTGCACTGTGAAGTCGTGGCACTTTGAGCTGGCTAGACGTGTTGGCCCCGTGCCCTACATAGCTACCAGCGTGCCACAAAGCATCCGATTGGCCGGATCGGACCACGTCACTTCAAGGCGCTGCCGGGAGTTGTAGTTCCAATTTCGGTCAAACTCAAATATCAGAAAATGCTTTTGTTATTAGTTAAACACAACGGTATGCTAAACACAATCCACGGAGAGACTCAAATAGACAAGAAGAAATGCAGGTAGGTGCGGAGGTGGTTAGGTAGGTAGGTAGGTAGGTAGGGAGGTAGGTAGGTAGCATGTGGAGATAGGTGGGTAGATAGGTAAAGAGGTCATGCATTCAAGTTATCATACCCAGCCACACCTAAGCCTATTTAAAGTGTCAAGTCACCTGCAGCTCCAGGATAACATTGTCAACAGCAGGCTTAGTCACCTCAGGCATAATTAAAGTGTGTCCTTTCTTAATTGTATTAATCTCTTCATTGGTCTGAAAGTATGCAGGTTGCTATTAAACCACTTGGAATTGTATTCACAAAAAGAATTCACAATAGCAACACCCTCAATGACGTATGAATTGATTCATTACACATTAAACAAAACAAATATTTAGGTGACCAGAGGCCCAAGTGAATGAAACAAAACAACAAGAGACAATGTAAGCTATGTGTGAAATACAATTTTTAAATAAAAAACACTGAAAACAATTATATTGCTCTCAGATGTTACAACAAGGAAATTACATAAAGAAACCAGGCCTACATGAAGAAACTACCACATGCAGTGGTGAATGGTTTGTGGTAAGAGAGAAATATATAAATACAGTAAAGTACAGCCTTATAGAATAGACTGCAGTCGGCCAACATTCTTCACTGTAAACCTGAATGCCTCAGAATGACACAGATGATTTCATTTTCATAATGTGTACTGCTACATCTGAACTCCCCCCTCTGGTGTGAGTAAGGTACACATGATTTACCAACGGTTAAACCTTGAATCTTATACTGTATACAAAGCATTTGTTCTTCACAGGGAAACATTCTAACCTATCTTTCAGATCAATTACAGAAGGCACTATGTGGTGGCATGTGTGATGTGGCACGCTCTCATTGGTGTAAGATCTGGAAGGTCAATGCAACAGTACGACAGCAGATGTCAATATTGACAAACCCCACAAATGTGTACTGGTAACCTTTGCATGCGCGTATCTCTGTAGATGGTCTACCTACACCACATAATTCAATGTTCCTGGATTGTAGATAGAACCAGTCTGTGGTTAAATATGTGCTATAGATTGACCTATGGATGGCGCATACTGTAGTCAATTCCTCAAAACCTCAGTCAAGCTTAGCTGACAGAATTCACTGCGGACACTAGTATTTATTTAGGATTGGTTCCTGAGGGCCGCTAACTTAAGAATATGTTGGATTCATTTTGGTGGTGGATTCCCATGAGCATTTTGCTATTTCCTCCAAGCTTACAGCTTAATAAACCAGATTGTCTCATCCCTGGAAACTTTGACAAATTGATTTAACATTTGTTGGACTTAAACATAAACATACATAATGACACGACTTGAACAAGTAAAACATTTTTTTTAATTTTATTAGAAGTGTCAGCACCACCTTGTGGTGTGCAGTTCATTTATGATTCTACTTTCAAGGTGGAAATATTAAAAAACAAAGATAGGGATGATCAGGCCTCCCCAGCACTGGACAGTTTGGGGAGTAGTTTTTGCTTGGTCACTATAAACAGTATACACCCGAGTAATCAGGGGTTGAAAACAAGACTGCACTGCAACAAGCTAAAACAAAACACAGATTGATACAAAGCAGATATGGGAAAAGTAGTTTATTTAAAGCCATAATTACAAATTTATAAAATGGCCTGTATGAAATTTGCATGTAAAGTCATCATCACTGCTGGAATCCATTAGGAATACATTCATTATCAAAGTTCATCCAAAAACCAACAAACAATTTGATTGTTGCACTTTTTCTATATATTTTTTAATTATCACATTTTATCCAAATATAGTTATGGAAAGAACTTACTCTTTCTTCATAAGGTGAAACTTTTCTGGACTCAAGAAAAATGAAGAACTTAAAATACAGAAAAAAGGATAAAAGCACATATATAGGTATATGTATACAAGGATAATGGCAGGAGTACTTACTCCAGAGTGAAGTTGCTGGTACATGGAGATTAAACGCAGGAGAATTAACCAACTAAATAAAGTCGGTTTGCTCTGAAGGATGTTCAAAGAATGTCATGTAGAAGAAAATCTACATGAAATAAGGAAATTACCTGTGGCTCGAGTGTTTGATAGACGTAAGAACTACATCCAACAAGTGTAAATAGTTGTTCTTTGCTGACCTATGCATATTGCTGCTGCACTGTGGTAAAGGCCATCATCTAGCGTGATTATAGATATACAGTAGATCAGCTTTTCTGGTAGTCGCATTATGTGGCATCTGCACTGAGTCATGACTAAGAGGAACGCAAGGACAAACCCAAGTGTCCATTCCTGAGGCACAGTGCTGCTATTTTTGAACACAAGAGGATCACTCTTTTTCTTCCAAATTCAGAGAAGAGCACTTCACTAGTGGTTTAGAGAACCGGCCTCATTGCACACTTATCTCAATGGTCAAGAATGCAGAAAACGAGGACATTTTTTTCTCAAGGCTCTTGTTTCCCTCCTGCTACTCGCAGTGTTTTCAGAAGCCAACCACATGTAAAACTGGTTGATTTCAAAAAGGCCTGAGCTCAAAAGGTAAGTGCACCAGTAAAAAAAACTAAACAGGTATGGCTGTGAACTGAAAAAGAAAACATCTTTTTGCCCACAAAGCATTTCTTCTCTCATTCAAAGGGCATCTCTGAAAGATGAGTCTAAACCGAGTCTAAACTACACTACTGTGCTCACGTGTGCTCAAGGAATAGAAAAGGTTAGAATTTAGAGCTGTGGTGTAGGCAAGAAATTATCAAAAAGCGCGCCAAAATTATCACCATTGGCATAAACCCTAAAAGAAAAAACCCCGCAAAAACCATAAACAAGAATTTACATTAATAAAACAGACAAACCCCCCCCCCCTCTTGTCACTAGTCATGATGCCAAACCAATCTGGAAGACCATATTGGAAGACCATATAGGTAATCACACAAAGTGGGAATTCCATGGATTGTTCTGGGAATAGGGCCAAGGAAAACCAATCTGTAAACACGAAGACATACTGCGAGCAAGAAACTTTTGCATTTGTGCAGGTTTATACACGGTGTTCAACCCCTGGGGGCGGGCGCGGGTTAGGAACGGGTTCAGGTGCAAGTAAAGGACCGAGTGATGTCAGGAACCTCTTCGCCCGAGTCCTCGGGTGTAGTGACGGTGGCACGGAAATGCCGGAACACTAGTGGGTCTTCAGCAGGTCAATACATCCCTGCAACAGAGCCACGTTGTTCTGTGGACGAAAGGAGGAACCCACACACGATGTAATACTGCACTGTTATTTTATGGTTGCTTACAAATGGGAAAAATGTAATTGTGGGATCCAGATGCCAGGCTTAATGTTCCATCTCGTGGAAAGCGTCTGCTTGAGACCACGTTTGAAGCTCATCTCATGATATAGCATTAGCACCGTGAACCACACATCACTGTGTTATTATTAGCATTAGCCATTACCTTCGCGTGCTTAATCTCAAGCTCGGCCATCTCGATGAGGTTCTTCCTGAAGGCCACCACACGCCTGCCCTTAAAACTGGTGAGCTCTGTAACCAACAAGTCAGCTAGTTAACACACAACGAATAATGTAATCGCATGCGGTTAGGGAATACCGTCACGTGTGTAATAGTCAACACAAATATATGAATGTATGTGTGTGTGTATGTATGAAAGTTTGTACACGCACACACCTCTCTTTCCAGACTCGGACAGCTTATCAAACTTCTGCAAGCATTGCTGTTGCTGCTCCTCAGCCTGGGGAATGTCTCTGCTCTTTAACCTCGCCTTATCCAAAGCCTTGTTAGAGTTCTCATAGTCTGCAAGCGCCCGGGCTCGCCTGTACAAAAGGTCCTAATGGGCATGCAAATTAGCATAATGAATGCGATGCACCACACATGAAACACTGCATATCTAGTTGCTGCTATCATTGTGACCGACATAAGGTATCCATAAAAGCAAAAGCGAGTCGGCAGCTGCAACGTGTCTCACCTTAGCGGCCTGGATGTCCCTCATGTAGTACCTGAGGAGCTCCGTGAGCTTCAGCTCTTGGTCAGATGCCACTCGGCCCTCCACTTTCTGTAGAAAACCACACAGGGACAGAGCTAAATGTGTGTGATTTTAGAATGGGCAGGTGCCCATAAACCTGCACTATGCAACTTTTTGATTGCAGCCATGAATTTTTACCCTAAGCTTCTCAAACAGGTCTGCCAACTTCTCCATGTGTCTGCAGAAAATACACAAGGTTGAATTAGTTCTCGTTAAGGTCACAATTGTCTTGGACATGACCAACCAATCCATAGCTCCCAGAGTCATCAAACATTATGAACAAAGGTTGCCATCAAAAAGCCAAAATGTCTTCCTGGCTCAATTCAGAACCCTTATATCCAAGAGTTTAATTTGACTAAAGGTTACACAAAGACATGGGAGGGGAGCGATTGAGCCAATGATACAAGCACATCTGATCTTCGTTTGATCATTCACAAAGCAGTTGGAACAAGTGTGTTGCAGTTTCATGCACGTCTAATTATTATACAACGTATTTGAGGATGACAGATAAACCATCAGCCATCTCCTTTGATCATTATTAAATGACGGTCAACCGTTAGAAAGCTTGAGAGAAAATTAGGAAAATAGCCTAACGAGGGCGCTACTGTTTCAGATTGTGGAGTTGTCTG
Organism: Bathygadus melanobranchus; assembly: GCA_900302375.1. Classification (NCBI taxonomy): domain Eukaryota; kingdom Metazoa; phylum Chordata; class Actinopteri; order Gadiformes; family Macrouridae; genus Bathygadus; species Bathygadus melanobranchus. Next base: position 11,556 of record OMKP01000344.1, read on the forward strand.
GGTTACAATGGAGACTCAACAATGTATGACGTATGATGGTCATGCTTTGCCCAAATAGAGGCAAAAGAAAATGGCATCAGTACAATAGCTACAAATGTAATGAAGCAGCATTTCATTACAACTGGAGAGCATATTGGCCAAAACCCTAAATGTGGGAAAGCTGTGGCTAACTGGATGATCTCAATAGATTCATACATTTTGCAGCACAGTGATAGATAGCTAAAAGATGCAACAGTCTTGTCTCTCGCTCTTATGCCAGCAGTCGACTGGACGATGACTAGATATGGACTAGATATCTAGGTGCTTGGATGTGGAATAAGTACCACCTGTAAACACTGAAGTGCTACACTGAGAAACATTCACATGAACGTGTTGTGTTGACACACAGCAGCATGCATCACTTACTTCTTAATGGCTGTGCTATCCTCGGCAGACAGACTGCTCAGCGTTGCGGAGATGTGTATGTAATCATCGGCGACATCTACAATTAGAGAGGAAAATAAAATAACTCCAGTGAAATATGTTGTCGTGGTGTAAAGGTAGAAACTGAAATGAACTCAAAATCACAACTCCTTCAATACTTTTGTGTGAGCGGGTCATTTTCTCTGCTTTGATAGTGGAGTCTTTAATCTTGCTATAATAATCCAGCAAGAACGTCTTCTCCTGCTCAAAGAAATCATCAACTTCCTGCAAGAAAACCAAACAACAAACACCAAAACAAAAGAAAATAAATTAAGAAGAAAAAAAAGACATACTGTCATAACAGAAAAGCCAGTAGGCAGTGATCCTGGAACGCATGCTTGTGACTCAACAGCCCCCCACCTTTATCCCAGAAATGATGACCTCGTCTGCAGTCTTCACCATGTTCTTGAAAAAACCTCCAAACATTTCCTTGGCATTCTTCCTCCGCACAGTCAGCTAAAATGACGAACATGTGAGAATTAAGTGGAATTGAGATTTGCATCACGTGTGTACCTGGTATCCACTGGAACATCACATTGTATATTTTCACACGTAGCATATCACATTGGCAGTGCTATTGTGTGTAATGCTGTTGCAGGCAAGAAAAGCTTGGCTCCTAGCTGGAACGCATTAACCTAGACACTGAACGGGCACAGAAAGGCACTAATGCTGATGTCAGCAGGATGTAGGCCGTGTATCACATGTCTCTTCGGGTTTCCGGTTTCCTCTCCCTCCCACCGAACAGCAACACAATAAAAACACACTCACATCTTGGTCATATTCCAAGAAAATCTGGAAGTTTCTATCCTTGCTCAGAATAGGGTGAGACGACAATCTTTGTAGGAAGACTTCGTGGACTTGGACGGTCTTTTTGAACACTGCTAGATATTCACTGAAAGGGGAACGTAAACAAGGGACAGTCAGTATCAAAACTAACGTGAAGTTGACAGAGCAGAGACGACGGGGAATGGTGACCGTGGGAAGGACTCACGCCTCTAGTTCCTGCTTCATCTTGGTGTACTCCTCCTTCGTCATCGTGGCTTCACCTTCCCCCAATTTGTGCATCTTCTCTCTCGGGCTCTCAAAGTCAGGTTTTGGTGGGGCTGGGGGGATCTGATGGAATTGAGATTTTAAAAAATGACGTTACCTCTACGTTATGTTAACATGTGTCTGAGTAGTGGGGCTGAACGATATGGTGAAAATCATATTGCAATTGCTATACGATTCACTATTAGTGGGAATTATCATTTTTTGCAGCACATTTTTCATTTTCACTGAAAAAAACACGTCACAAAGTGACATTTGTTGGGGTCTGTACCAAAGAAACATGTTTTCTAACATCTGGAGAAAAGAATGTGTAGGCCAGGGCATCCCTGCAGCACTACATTAATAATGGTATTGTACATGTACACTGCATCCATATTTTACCCATATCAAAAGATTGCAGCTCCTGCAATTTGGATATTGCACTTGGCCATATTGCGAACTTTGATAATATTTAGAAGAATTGTTTAGCCCTACTGAGTTTTTTGGTTTTATTGAAACTCACGATGAGCCCTGCATAGTCCTCCGTCTCCACCAAAGTGTCGTGTAGCCAGATAAAGTCCTCGTGTTGTCTGGGAACTGAAAAGTCTTGCTTCTGGAACGAGCTTAAAGTCGTCTGGGAAGAGAGAGTTGTCGACCTTTAATTACATATCTCGCACTTAATGAAGAGTTGAAGAAATAAAAATGGCATTTGTTTGGAGCAAAGTTTTACCTTAGTATGGACGGTGAACTTGACTTTGTCCCTTTCGCAAAGAGCATCAGGAATGTCAATAAGAAGGGAGGTGTCGTTGTTAAGGTCCACTGACACCGAGCGCGTCTAAGCGGAGGACAGGGGAGGAACAGGGCATTGGTAGTGAGCCAACTGCTCCAGATATACAACATAACGGGCGGTACTAGCTCAGGAGGTAGAGACGGTTGTCTGGCAACCGAAAGGTTGCTGGTTCGATCCCCTGTCGAGGTGTCCCTGAGCAAGACACCTAACCCCAACTGCTCTTGAGCTGGATGTTGCCTTGGATGGTTGACACCGCCGCCGGGGTATAAATGGGTGAATGTGAGGCAATGTAAAGCACTTTGGATAAAAGCGCTATATAAATGTATCATTTACATAACACGGACAGTTACAAACTGGTTCATATATTATTCTGGGGCTGTTGGCAAAAATATGCCACTAATTATAATGTATCTAAATGTTGGCAAAGCTGGCGGATAAAACAGTAACATGGTTGTTAGTTACTACTATTGTTGACTATTTGACTTCACTATGGAGTTTTACTTCAAGTTTTGGTAGCCCACTGAGGAGGAACTGTTAAATAGTTGAATTGGTAAATAGAAGTTTCACTAGGAAAAAGTGTGATAGTGAAGTAGCCTCCAAAAGAAGGAAGTCAATTCAGTAGGGATTAAGTTACACACATACACACGAAACACCCATACTACTTCTTGGCACTTGGCACTTCCCCCCCCACCCCACTTAGATTCGTACCATTTCAAAGCTATACACATATTATAGTGTGGAGACGTTTTGAATGTGCATACAGTACAGCACAATGTAGTGTATGTGCAGCTACGCAGGGGTGCGTGTAGTATTTAGAAACACAGACACATTAAAAGTAGCTACACTACTATGCTCGTTCATTCCACGTAAACATCTTCCCTTCAGCTAAAGCATGCTGCCAGTCCAGGCAATCTTTAGTTTATTAAACACTCCCGTAATACTTTTGTGATGTGATGTGCAACCACAAAATGTACACTTCAGTGAGTCGCTTTCGGTGTTTCTATGCACAACATTTGTTCATGCTAGTCAGCTAACCAACATCACTTTTACGACCGAAGACCGTCTCCAAACGTCTAACGCGTACTTATAAACATCACCATTGTGTATTCCCAACAAACACAACAAAAGACACACAACCACAAGCGACCGCTCACGCAAACTGATCAACGACAGCTACTAAACTGAAGTTATCGATCGACGTTGGAGTTCGCTGACCAGCAAGAAAAAAGCCGTCCCTTTTGCTACAGCTTGAACCCGAGAGTATAGAGACAATATATAGAGATCCCGTACCTTTTCCTTGTCGCTTTCATCCAGGGCAGTTGTCATGATGAAGGTGCCTTGTCGTCTGAAGCACTGACAACTGCTATGTTGTTCCAAGTTTTGGGTGCAGAACAATGTCGGACTAGGATACGCTTTCGCTAGCAGGCTGCCAGTTAGCTAGCTGACAGGCTGTCAGACGATGACAGAGTAAATCCCGCCCAAGAATAATATCTGCCAGAGGAGACTATTAATGGTAACACTCTTGCCGCTTTATGTGTGTGTGTGTGTGTGTGTGTGTGTGTGTTGCGGTACGCTAAGTGCACACTACTTAAAATCCCATACGGTGCTTTTAAATATTAGAATGCCTTTTACGTGCATAATGCGTAGCTTATATTTGTTCAATCTATTTGATTTAACTTTGTTGCGCTTTATCGGGTTAAGTGTCCGTTGAAATACCACACGAGATTATTTTAATGTGACAACGCGATCTGCATTATGGGTAAAAGCAGTACTGTAGTTTTTTCGCACATCCGCTGGTATCGTTGCATGTTCACGCTTCAATGTAATTCCTACATTTCCCGGCTCTCGAAATGTGGGCAATGTAATAGGCGCGACGTTTAGGAAATGTACTTGTAACATGCAGCGTTGTTTCACTGATACAATGAAACTTATCTGACTGTTTGAAAGTCACTGCTCACAGTACCAAATGTGGACACAACCCGCAAGAATGTACGCTTACCAATTGCTGACATTTAAACATTTTACATCTTTCGGTTTCGCATCTACACGAATCCCTCATCGTGTTTATCTTTGTAAGAATTTCTCCGCCTTCAATGTCAGCTTGTCTCCCAAAAGAAATAGCCCATATAGCTTAGTTGACGCCGAGCGCTATTCTTCTCTTCTAAAATCCATTGTCAAATCGAGGGTAAGTTCCCAAACTCCTGAGACACTTGCAGAGGAAAACGAACACATATACGGGCCTGTTGTCACGTCGCAAACACAAGTTAAAAGACATGAGCCCAGAGAGCCTAAACTGCTTTGGCCGTTGTTAAACGGTGATAAAGTTGACTCTTTTGAGGGGCTGTTTGGACCTCCAACTCGAATTTCACTGGAGCGGGGTGAAAGGCGATCTTCGGTCCCAAGTGTTACTCGCATTCTCCAGAAGACACTATCGCCCGAGCAATTATTCTATTTGGCGAGATGGAGGAAGAAGATGATTGCAGACCTGGGGGAGGAAGGTTTTAAAGAATACAGCGAAGGTACGTTTATTTCCAGTAGGCCTACTTAACAGAAATTTTGTTTAAATGTGTGGAACCATAAACATTTATGTGAACCTAATGATTTAAAATCCCAAATTTCCTGGTAATATTTCCCTTTTAGGTTTGTTTAGACAGGGTAAACTTCTCCATAAAGCTGTGGAGGATATGCTCACTGCTAAGATGGCAGCACAGGACACTACAGATCCTACAGATGCATTAGGGTCACTTGAAGTAGGAGGCTTTGTGGATAGCGTCTCTCACATACTGGAAGATGTCAGTGGAGTGAGGGCAATCGAAAGCACTGTACAGCATCGGGACCTGAACTATCTGGGCATTGCGGATTGTGTGGCCCGCTACAGGCAAGTTACATTTCAAAGACTGGAGGATATTTGTTTTGCCAAAATGTATAGACTGTTGTTTTTGATTGGGTGGTTTTATTTCATTTTTAGGGGTGTACTGTGTGTGATTGATTGGAAGACGTCAGAGAAACCCAAGCCGTATCTCAGCAACACGTATGACAACCCTCTTCAGGTGGCAGCTTATGCTGGCGCTTTGAATAACGATGACAACTACAATTACCAGGTATTACTATATAAAGGTTTTTGCATTTTCATGTGAACAGATTTTTGTGGACAGGAGGAAAACCCCTGTTTTAAAAAACACCTGTGTGCGTGTGGACTAGGCCCGGGTGTGTGGTGATGGTGGCTGGTTTAACCTGATTCATCCTGCCCCAGTCATTATCTTGGGCCGGGTGAGGCTGCTTAAACCAGCCACCAACCACACACACTTACCGCACATTTCTAAAAGCTGGATGTTTGTTTTTTTTAATTATTAATCTACATAAAAATATTATCAATAGCACCTTTAAATGTTACAATACAAATGTCTTGTTTTGCTAAACTATGTTCAATTTCCTAAACTGACTTGTCTTTCTCCTCCAACAGGTTGAAAATGGACTTATTGTTGTGGCCTACAAGGATGGCTCTCCTGCACATGTTCATCAGCTCGACTCAAAACAGCTTTTGGAATTCTGGCAAAAGTGGTTGCTTCGCCTCGAGGACTTTGTGGAGCAGAAATGAACGAGGTCAACATTTTAGATTTGACTGCACTAACCACATGGCTATTTGTTTATGTGATGAAAAGTTATGCATGTCATGATGAGAATGTTCTCTGGGAGATGCGGTTGTCTTTTAGTAGTAGGTTTCTATATATACAATATTAAAAGTATTTTTACAATGTCTGTTTATATCTTTGTGATTTTATGTATACAAGGTGACATTCCACTGTCACTGACATGGAATGTCAGTGACACACTGGAGTGTGTACACTGTATTTGGCGAAGATACACTGGAGTGTATCTTCCTCTACAGCTGATGTGGACAGGACCCTCATGATGCAGTCAAGTTCAACTACTGATTTATTTAACGGTTTACTTCCCACTTAATATACATATTTTGAGAAACAGACAACACAATGCATAATGAATTTCAAATGATCAATGGTTGTCAGTGACAACAACAATGTAAAACATTGTTCTGAGCAGACTTATTTTGGGTGTAAATTTACAGAGCCCTTGACAATCTGACGTTGATGAATGCATTTTTTTGTGACATGTAAACGCGGACATTGATTGTTGTTTAGACACTCAAATACTTAATCTATAGCCTACATGATATGATTGAATGATAGGATAACCTCAGCATTACTGTCAGAGGGAGAAGAGGGACTTCAATTCAACAGCTCTGATCACACATCAAGCTACTAATGCATGACGATGGGCGAGCCAAGCGGCCCCTCACCAGCCAATAGGACACCCGCGGTCAGTAGAAATAACAAATAATTTGTTATTTCAATTGCCGATTTGAAGACTAAACTTGTGTTATTTATCCTGAACACTGCTTTGGATGGAGGGTACGTGGTCCAATGACATCTCCTGTTAACATTCGATAAAATATGCTCATCCGTGCAGAAAATTGAGTCGTTTCATGTATTCTGGAGCACTCTTGTTCCCAATAAACAGACTAGCATGCACACGGTTAGCGGTGAAAGTAGTCAATGTACCTTGGTTTGGGGATGGCAGACGATAACGTTGACACGTCAACAGCGATCTCCTCGCTTGGGTTCTGTTCACACTGAACGGAAGTCCATAAACCTAAACAACAAACCCAGAAGTGTTTCATCCGTTTGTCCAAGCCGACCACATAAACGGGAGTATACTTGAGGCTGTACTGTATGTGTATGTCATTGGATGCGTGTCGATGATATACCTTGTAGCTTTGTGTTGTGAGAAATGCCCCGGGGAATCTGTTTGCAACACATTTCTACACCAGTTACATTTTCTATATTAAAATATATTTTACAACAAATGTGTTCAAATGTTTATTGTACAAGCGATAGTTTCTGGGACATGCATGCAATTTTACCTTTTTTATATTGGAAATCACTGAAATGCAGACAATTCCACCTTAATGAAATACATAAAACTACAAAATGACAGTATGAAAAGTGCTGCTCAAATGATTTTATTGTGTTAGTCATCTTGTATGCAGTGTATATTCTATCAAATTGTATTGCATAATTGAAAGGGAACAATCCAATAAAGTTGAATCACCATTTAGAACCATGCTTTCATGGAGGTATATTATTGCTAATGAAAAGCTGTTAGTTGCCACTGTGAACACAATATACATGTACATTGTATATATACTGCAAGCAAAAGCAAGAAGGTCCGTTATAGTCTTTATTGTGTGCAGTTTGTTGAGGTCAGGCTAACGCTGCCTGACCAATGTCTATACACCAAAAAGGAGCACTGGTAACCCTGTGGGACGAAGATTGGAGAAGAAAACGTGTCAAATTTGCAATGTCACATTATTATTGTCAAATATTACTTCTACTCATGTGTAAGCTACTCCATAAACCTGTTGGTAATGTACAAACATGACCGTAATAGTTTGAGACTCATTTCCTTACCATGGCCGCGTCTGGGTTTTCGTGGACTGGGCAATCTGTTTCGATGCTGTCCTTTCTGCAAGATGTCTTGCCCATTTCCACGATGAACTTGTAGTTCATGCCACTCACAACCTGTTGAATAAATTGATAATATACTGTGTTAATTCATGGAGGTAATGGTTGTTAGTCACATCTCTGCTGATTTTGTTGATACTCAAATTAAAACAAGGTGTTACTTTAATGTCACTGTTAAAGAAATACCACTTCCATAAATCGTGACATTAACGTAACACCAAAAATTGAGGAACCGAAGACAAACCGTTAGTGATACATTTAATGTATTAGGAAGTGACATCGTCTGACAGACTTGTATTGTTTGAAATCGGTTTCTGTTGACACCCGTTTGTTTTGTTTATTACTTTTACAAGAACATGATCCTGTGGAATATCATGACCAATCTATGATCATACTTTCCTTATTTAATACCAAAACACCAGGTCACCACGCCATTTTTCCTACGGAAAACAATGCTGGCCTGACATTACATAGCAATGGCCATTAGTGTTGTGTCGTTCGCGAACGATTCGTTCAAAAGACCGAATCTTTTGGGTGAACGAACTGAACTGAATCACTTGCTGAAAAGATCCGTTCATTTCTCAGTTCAGCTGAGCTCTGCGATGAAGTGCTTGGGCGTCGTTCAGTGCAAGGAAGATTCGTGAGTGAGTCGGACTACGCAGTACGCAGTCGGAGCTCGGCCCAAGCGCTGAACGATTCGGTGAACGAATCCTTTGAACGAATCTTTTTAATGAACTGATTTTAGTGATTTGAGTCACTGAAATTAACTGTTTTGCCCATCACTAATGGCCATAGCTTTACTATGCAAATTAATTACAAGTTTACATCGAAGTAGTACATGCAGAAATCACCTGTTGTTTAGCCGAGATCACTCTGGCGACCTTTTCTTGATAAAGGGCGTTCGATTTCTCGTTGTGCTTCACCACGGCAAACTGCAAGGCACTTTTAACTCGCTGGTCGTCCATGTTCGCATCTGAATAACCCCCAACCATTAAGGTCTCCACTAAAATATCTCCTACGCTGAAAACAGCAACGAGGAATAACGTTTTCCAAATCATTGTCTCCAGGCTAACGTTCACGACGAACTCTCAAAATGAAAACAACACTTCGCAAACCCTGCTGAAATGGTATTACATAAACACGGACGTCACGTCTGGTGACGTCGGTAGGTCAGAGCCAGCATTTCGGCCAATCAGAAATGTCTATCTACCAAACTCTAAGCTCGGGACGGGTCACGTGATTTGAAACCTTTAAACAAACAACGTTCACAATTAAGATCCACTAATTAAGATACGATATGTGGAGACCTCACTCAGTAAAACGCAAAAAGGTATTGTTCACAATACCTCGTGGATATCGATTTAACGCGTCTGAAATCAGATCAAACTGCCATTGGTGGTACACACCTTTGAAGTAACTCATGGAAGAGAATATTAATATGATGGAATATACGCTTTTATTAATTAGAAAACTAAAATGATTTTAAAACGACGAAGGGACGTTGGCCATAATACTATTTTATACAGTGTTGATGACGATTTCGCAATTTACTACATTTGATTACAGAGACAAATGTAGATATTTAGTCTACTTTCATATTTGACGTTGGTTATATATTACAGTCATGGTTAGTTTTTATATGGACCATATTACAGTTTTTCTCAATTGCTTACACACATTTTTTGAAAGCATACCTGATTTTCTCAAAACACAAATCCAAAAACCACACACACAAAATGCAAAACCCTACATATCTCCTGCAAAATGCTACTTTGCCTTCAAAACAATGTTATGTCTCCTCAAAATGGTATTTTGTGTTAAAATGACACACACAGACCATCATATGAGTAGACATTTCTAAGCACCAATTGAACACTGATGTGCTGAATGGAAAACACTACAATGAATGTATGAAGGCCTTATCAGGAGCATGCCTTTTCATGTTCAGTGTTACTGTACGCTATACATCACAGCAAACACAACTGGATGTGTAAGGTTCCTAGTTCCTGTCTGGCCACAGGACCTCATCAACAACACAGGCAGTGTTCTCTCTGGCCAAGCAGCGGGGGAAGTATTGCCTAGTATGGCGAATCCAGCCCAGACATGCCTCAGGAGCTATATTGCCACATGCCTCCTCCATGGCCTGTATCAGTGGCATCTGTGCTTGAGGATTGCGCTCATACACTTTCCATCTCCAGGCTGGAAAATACTCCTCAATCGCACTGAGGAATGGAGAGTATGGTGGGAGGGGAAGAACCAAAAACTGTGGGTGGTCGATGAACCGGGTGCGGACCAGAGCAGCCCGGTGGAAACTTACGTTGTCCCAGATAACAACGTACCTGGGCTGCTCTGCGTCATCTATCTGGTCTGGTGGAATGAGGATGTTGTGGAGTGTGTCCAGGAATGTGAGGAGGTGG
>OMKP01000346.1:0-10625 GCA_900302375.1 Bathygadus melanobranchus
TGTCCGGCCATCTGTTCGTGACCTCAAGCTGAAGCGAACTTGGGTTCTGCAGCAGGACAATGATCCAAAACACACCAGCAAGTCCACCTCTGAATGGCTGAAGGAAAAACAAAATGAAGACTTTGGAGTGGCCTAGTCAAAGTCTTGACCTGAATCCTATTGAGATGCTGTGGCATGACCTTAAAAAGGCGGTTCATGCTCAAACCCTCCAATGTGGCTGAATTACAACAATTCTGCAAAGATGAGTGGGCCAAAATTCCTCCACAGCGCTGTAAAAGACTCATTGCAAGTTATCGCAAACGCTTGATTGCAGTTGTTGCTGCTAAGGGTGGCCCAACCAGTTATTAGGTTTAGGGGGCAATCACTTTTTCACACAGGGCCATGTAGGTTTGGATTTTTTTTCTCCCTTAATAATAAAAACCTTCATTTAAAAACTGCATTTTGTGTTTACTTGTGTTATCTTTGACTATTTAAATTTGTTTGATGATCTGAAACATTTAAGTGTGACAAACATGCAAAGAAATCAGGAAGGGGGCAAACACTTTTTCACACCACTGTATATTCTTAAATGCATATTCGCAATTTTGGATATAGACAGACATTATAGCCAGCAGGGTAATAGATACATAAAGATAATAATCTATGCACTGCATCATGTGTATAGATTCAATATACCTTACCTTCATGGATGTGTTAGTGTACAGTCAGAGTAATTATTAGAGTTATCTTACCTGTACGGATGCAAACATTAAAGCAGTCCAGATCACATACATCATGATCTCCTTTAACTTCTTCACCACCAGAGCCTCACAGCCCTAGAAGGTAGAAATAGTAAGACATTAAAAATGGCAAACCTTGAGTCTTGTAGAGCTTGGAAGTGATTTAAAAACAATGCATATTAATAAAATAAACTATCCTTGTTGTGCGCACAAGGCTTTTCTCATTGTGTCACACATTACAGATTGGCGTTAGGACTGCGTCGTCGTCATCATCATTAATAATGGTAATGTTGTTGTATAGTATAACATATTACTATAACACCCAAAAGGCAATATGTATTTATATCTGTCTATCAGGGCTAATGTAACCATGCAGCCCTAAACCCAAGACAGACATTCAGATGACCTGCACATATTTATGTAGCTTATAATGTGATATAGGATAACATGTACTTTCTTTTTTAATCCCAGAGGACAGATTTCATATATATATATATTGGATATATATATATAAAATGACAGCATAATATAATATAGTGTACTATATCCAGACAGCCACCACCAGTACCCAGTATCTACAGGACCCAGTACCATACCTCCTGGTAGAGGTCTCCAGGCCGGGTCAGGGTCCCAGTGCAGTTGGTGATGCTGGGCTGACAGCAGCTCAGTGGGACGCTGTTGGCCTTGCTCTGCTGGAACCATGTGGTGTTCCTCCAGTCAGAGTAGTTGTGAATCCCACAGCAGTGAAGCTAGGGCAGCGGGAATGTGATGAGTCAATGACTGAGCACAAGTTATTATAGCAATTAACTAACTTGTAATTAGCGTAAGCTACTAATACCATTAGGGCTGCAACTAACCATTATTTTCAGAGTTGATTCATCAAATGATTATTTTTAAATTGATAGGTAGATGTGCTCACTACTGCTGTAATACATGCAATCCAATATAGCCATAATAACTGTCTCACTCAGTCACTTAGCCCTTGCATCATGCCCTGCCTCCATCAAAGTGGACAAACGACCCAATGGCCAGAGGCGTCTTATCCTGACATGTATAATACATCTCCAGCTCGTGTATTTCTGACATCTGTCACTTTTTCATTCACTTAGACACTTTATTTTGCTGTTTTGGTAGTCTGTCCAATGTGACATTACTGTAAACTTTGTACATCGCCAACATTAACAAAGTGATAGACAAGATTGCCACAGACGTACACGTATTGACTGGCCGGGTCCCACAGTTTACTGTTTTCATCGTCTCTGCGGATGGCCTGACGCCACAGATCTATTTTACTGTCCTTCGCTCTTTGGGGAAGTAAAGACAAATCAAAGACTGTTTTTTATTGTTTGACATACAAATAAGATGCTGTTTTCACCCAAAAGGGGGTCGTTCTGACGAGAAGTGACATATGCCTGCTCTCATCTACACACTACACACGGATCAGGTAACATGGACTCAGTAAACACAGAAGAGCACTGGTTCTGTTCCTCACCTGCCTTTGCACATAGTCAATAGCACGGCTAGGTGCATCAGTGTTGGTGCCGTTGTATTCGTTGTACACTTTCTGGATGGAGTGGTTCACCTGATCTTCCACCTGAAACACAATACTGTTAGAGGAAACACTCCCAATACACATTATCTGATGCCGTAGTGTAATTAATGCAGGGCATTATTTACTCTCCTTTTGAAGAAAGAACACAAGAACACAATATAGATAGCGGATACATGTCTTAACAGTTGTTGTCAAATAAAATTAATACAGCCATCATAAAACACATTTTGTAGGAACATAATTGGACCGCTCCCCTGTATTATTTAATGATAACATTATATAAACGTACTATAAATGAGGCAAACAGTGCTAAGGTCAAAACATTGCCTACACAGGCAACATGTAGGCCTACCTTTGCTCTGTATATGTATCCAAGCACCACCACCACACACTCTGTTACGAACACGAGTAGGAGAATAGCAGCAAACTGTAGAAAGGGATACAGTGAGACTTAAGCTTCTGGTCACCAAACTACTTAAAAAAAAAACACATACACCTGATGGAATTATAGGTGGGTTTTAATTATTCAACTGAACAAATATGCTAATATAAACATATGCACTTCAAAATGTATTCAAAAGAGAATAGGCTACACTCATATTACACAGTAGACTAGTATACTATCAAATTAGTGGCAGAACAAATACAATCCAGCTAAAAATATATATATAAAAACCTCTAAAAGTGTCAATCTGGCGCCACTCATGAAGCTGCACAACCTCCCCAGTGAAACTTTACAAAGTAAAAGCCCTCCCCTGTGTTTTGAATAGACCAGGGGGCACAGTGCAGTGCGCATGGGTGGAGCAACAGAACATTTACTTTATAAAGCTGCAGGTGTACACACTTCATAAACATCATAATGTTGCTGCACGAAATGTCAATTGATCCGTCCCAGAAGACTAATCTATGAATACTCACAGTTGCCAGACCGCAGGAGCTCTCTCGTATGGTGGCGCAGCAGCCGATCAGCCCAATGACGAAGAGCAGCGTCCCCACAACTATGATGATGACTGCGGGGATCAGAGTGTACACATCCTCGAAGAAGTGGTCGTAGTCATCGTATGTGATGAACACATAGGCGCCAATATAGCACAGTATCCCTGCAGCCGCCTATGAGACAACAGGACAGATATGAAGACCAGACGGTGAGATGGTCAAGATGGACATACTCTGTGTGCAAACAGTTTTATTGTACCCCACAATATATTTGTATGCATTGGATGCAACAATGCCTGGCAAGGTCCCTGCAACAGATTATGCAGTAAATACAAGGGGCGGCACTACACGAGTTGAAGTAAAAGGCTTCATACAAGCATACTTATATATAGAGTTCAACAACTGCGCTCGATTTGAATGCAGAATAAAATAATCAAAAGGAATAACGGCTGTCACATTAACAGTCGACACTGTTCGTAGTAAATGAACATCGCAAATGATGTGCATGGCGCAGTTTGCAGGCCCGCTGGCTCTGCCGTGGCCTCACTGGGACGCACACTCTGCATTGCTACAACACACGTTAGTATTATTATTTTTCTTACCCAAAATATCAGGTTAAGAAACACCAAGACGGTTTTGGACGACGTAATCCCACACTGCCCCATTGTTGGTGTCAGGGCTACAAAATACACAATATAAAACACAGCGTTGCACCTGCTCCTTCCCTATTATGATAATAAAATGGCTTCGTTGGCCCCGCCCCCTTTGTGTCGACTCGTCTCGCGTCTGGCCAATCAGAGGCAAGACATAGGCCACGTGGAACAATTAGGTCATCATTAAAGCAAGACGGGGCTGACGTCACCTGTTCATACATGAAATTCCATTACATCTATTATATCATTACATGAAAATGATTTCACCTGATTGACTTACTATATCTATATGAATGTATGTGTGTGTGTGTGAGTGTGTGTGTGTGTCTGTGTGTGTGTGTGGGGGGGTGGAGGGGGGCATACATTTACATACTCTCTCTCTCACTCTCTCTCTCTCTCCCTTCTCCGCCTATCTCCCTTTTGTTTTGAACAGATGTTCATACACATTCAAACACCTGCACATCCTTCAAAGCTGCGTTTTGTCCAACTGTAAAACTCTCCTGGGAGCAGGATCTTCGTCCCTGAGACCGTCAATACATGCATGTGCATGACAATGTGCTACAAAGTCAGAGTCCATATGTTGCCCCGTCAAATGACCACACACACCAGGACAAAGGGTGTGTGTGTGCGTAACGTGTGATTTGGGCCACTAATTAACGTCCGTGTCAGATGTTCCCTGTTGCTATCATTACAACGAGTGTGTGGTTATTTCTGTACCCAATTAGCCTTTGTGACAATGCCAAAGGAAATTGGCATTGTCAAACCAATCGTGACCGTCTCTAGATTGCCTCAAAGCATAGTTAAGTTCATACCAGAGGGTGGCGGTGTATCATTGTGAGATTTTTTTTGATCGGTGGAAAATGATGGAAATTACTCCAGCGTGCACAACACTTGCACAACACACATTTGTGAATCGTCTTTTTTTATTATTATAATCTTTTATTATTATCCAACCATGTCATCGAACCATCTCGATCCCAAGATAAAAGCATCTCGAGCTATTTGCTTCATACTGGAGTCGAATCACACTGCTTCCCACCCAGCATGGGGTGGAGACAGAGAGACACTAACACCCGCAACATGATACCAATGACCCCTTCATCCCCATGCGCCATCCGTGACAAGAGCCCCAATCAAAACCCCTTCGTTCACATTTAATCTGACGACGATGCTGCTGACGTCATGTCACGACTTTCACCTGACATGTTGCGGCCTGGAGCGACGTGGTTCTGAACCCTGAACCCTGACCCCTGCAGACGGTAGACCGAAGCAGGAGAGCATGTATGAATGAACAAGATGAATGTCTCTACTGTGCGCCAATCTATTACAGCCATGGTGTACTCAACGCAACACTACATTATGGTGAAATATTATAAATCATCTCCACATACATTATACATGTGGAAGTGAATTGCTTTTTATTCCAATTTGGGAAGCAAAATAACGGTTACGAGCTTGTTTTGTATTATTTTACTGATGTCGCTACTTTATGAATATAATTGTGGTTATATTATGGTTATATTAAAATAAAAAATAGAAGATTATTGGAATCGGTCATAATCTGGAAAGACATGTATTTGCAACTACAGTTATATTCATAGTTTATAAAGAAACCAGAAACCATTGACGGAGGTAACTGCAAAACTACCCAATGTGAAGGGTAACTTGTCTGCGTCATAGCGGTCCGCTTATTTCAGCATGGAACAAACAGATGCTATGTCTATTTTCTGACAAAGTGAGTGGGGATTATGCAGTCAATTTGAACACTTTTACAATAAAAAAACGTTTTTAATTGTACTAGTTGTGGGGCATACTTGTTCTATGTGGGACAGGAACGTGGTTAGGGTGTTGATCCTACATCCATGGACGTTGCGGGACCTGTAGCGCGATGACCGACAGTTCTGAAATCAACGTAGGACAGTTTGGATTAAAACGTCTGCTACGTGACTAACTAGTAAATAGTAGTAATTCTACTACTTGAAATTCAATGGAAGTCCGATTGTGAGAGGTGTAGATTTTAGATTAAACTATGAACTGATTTTTCTCAGGTGAATAAGTTCATCAAATAGAAATGCCAGAGATTTAATTGGAAAACATATATGAGTGTGTGATTGTAGTCATAACAGATACCGTGTGATTAGAACAGGGTGTGAGATACCACTGTGTAAACAAGATAAAGGACATTCATAAGCCTATTCCTCTCCTTATATGCTGCACACCACCACAAGAGGTTGTGCTATCTGCTCAAAAGTCAAATAAACGCTGTTACATATGCTCGATTTTGAGTGATTAATTCAGAATTGATTAACCTAAATAAATATAAATATATTAGGTTACACTGCATGATGTGCCAGCTTGAGTGTGTGTGCTGGTGGCTGGTTTAACCTGTGTGCATTGATTAGCCAATGCACCACAGGTGTGCAGCCTCACCCAGCCCCAGACACTAATCAGCCTGACTCGGGCCAGGTGAGGCTGCGTAAACCAACCACCAACACACACTCCACAGTCTACATTTCACAAGTGCTAAATCTATAGCTTCATGTATTACCAGACCGGTGACTTGCAGGAAGATATCCACATATTCATAAATGTCTGCATTGTAGTTGTGTAATGCAATTCAATCAGCAAGGCAGATCAATGCACAGCCATGTTTAGAATATGGACTGTGTGTTTAGATAATATATTCATCCACTGACCAGACTACAGGGCAGATCACATCTCCACATTGCTGTGTTAAAAAGTAAACTGTAGTTTGTACGAGGCAAACAATGCTGTGGTTTGTGTACATGGTGTGTGACTGGGTAGCAGACTGGGTCTGGCCACTGAGAGGATAAATGTAATCTTCATTAGTCCGGGAGAGATGGGACTCTTTGTGTGGTTTGCGTGGAGCAGGGAATCCTCCCACTGCCACAACAGCTAAGGTTCAGGGAGCAATACGTTTATAACTCTTATTGTAAATAATGCATTGTAGGGCCTAGTATTAGTCATCCAAATCACCACTTTTGGGAAATGTTGCGTGGTTTAGTTACGGGAAAGGTCCAAGTGAAATGAATTGTGAAGGCTTGAATGCCTTGAATGCACCTTGAGTCCTGTCCTGGTAACCTACTTCTCTATCGTATTCTGATGAAGATGGGTGTCTTGTGTAAAGTCCATTTGTTGTTCTCTTTCGGGTTTTAAAAGTAACAACAACAACAACAGTTGATTCATTTTACGGGGCCATTTAATTTCAGAGGGGTCAGAACTGAATCACAAATGGACGAGTTAGACCTGGTTATTAACTAGTGGTCATAACAGTCCTGGTTGTACTGTTCGTTACAGCGATGGTCTTTGAGTTGACACCATTCATTTAGTGTGGTTGTATTTTAAAAACGAAATAAAAATAACACTAAGATCATCAATCACGCACATTACAAAGGGATACTTCCATGGATTTTATTAGTTTTGTTTTGCATCTAACATTTCAGTAAGTATTTTGTCACGTTGTATTCGGCTACTTATGCATGCTACAGGAGTCTTACAGCAGGCATACGCATGATGAATATGGAATGATCATATTAATATATAATATTAATATCATATATATAGGTAAAAATATCTACACTGCATTTTGCATAGGCTTTATACATTAAACATAAACACGTTGAATTCAGTAAAGAAAATGACAATGAAAGCATAAATATTAAATAAAGTCATGATATTTATTTGAAGCCACATACATTTAAGATAAAAAAAATTAAGGGGCCACTGTCCAAATAAAATGAAATCAAACAAAAACAGCGTTTGTATTTTACTGCGTAGCTGTGAGTTAGAATCAATCATGAGGATGAATGAGAACAACATTTCTAATCTTAATCAGTGATATCGCGATGCTTTGCAATTGTCCATATGCGTAGTAGACTTGCGCGTCAGCCTACTTTCCCGACGCTTCACTTTTCGTTGTTGTGGATGAAGCTCTCCACAATTTTCATCAACAACTCCGACTCCTAAAATCAAAAAGGATTACGATGTTTCTGCAGTCATTTAAAGTGGGCTATATAAACACTAGTCATCACATAACGATGGCCTGGGGTTTCCTCACCTGGTTTTTAGAGCGGGTCTCTTGCGTGTCGATTTGCGCTTGTAATGCGACCCGCAGAAGCCCCAGCAAGAGGTTTCCCAGGTCGTTCTGCTCCGGAACCAGGGCAACCTGCAGGGCGTCAACACCTTGACCATCCGCGGACGACAGCAAAGGGTTGTCCATCACACTCTTCTTGCCCATAAAGTGTCCTTTGAAGCGATGAATACAATGTCCATCGTTATTATGCGTTTTAAGCCATGATGACAAAAATGTGGAGATTGGAAGGAATGGTAGACATATGGATTGACAACAAATGAAAAAGGTGAGATAAACAAATGGAAAACATAAAAAAACAGTAAATTCTCCTTGGAATAAAATAATATAAATGACCACTGCTATAAGTAGACTAACTAACTTACCTGTGGCCAAAATAATGCCTATGAACAAGTAAATAACTACCGCAATAAGTAGGGTAAAAACTTACCTGTTGCCCAAAGATTGCCTCTCGGATTCACTTTAATCTTTGCAACTTTATTCCTTAGCTCTGTCAAATCGAAGCTCACAGCAGTGGTGAGAGACAGGACCGAGAACACGACCAGATAAGTCAGTAAGCCACCATGGCAGGCAGCGGTAAGTGTTAACCCAGACATCGCTATAACCGTAACGTCAGTGTCCCTCGGCGCGTAAAACCTCCAAGTGGCGTGTTCGGTGAGGAGCGCTCAGACCCACCGCGCATTTATAGCTTCCCGCGTGGGTGGGCTTTGTCTCATGTGCGTGCAAACCTGCACAGCGATTCACAGTTTGAAGTGGTGACACGGCTTATAGTGCTCGATCTTCCCGAAGCTTTCCGTTTGACGGCTGGTCGTGCGTCTTTTACGGTTGTGTAATTTCTGATACAGGCCTACGTGTTTCAGAGCTGCGTGTTTGCTGCGTAAACATCCATCTAAACGATGCGCAAATAGCGCCGCGTAATAACAATGCAGTGGGGTCGATACTACAACGAGATTGATCACTTTAATTTAATAAAGGCCTGATTTAGGGAATTGGAAGAGTGATGTCACTCTAAAAATACACATTACAATCAAACATGCCAAAGGAAAAGATAATGGCCTGGAATCATATGTGTGAATTGTGTGGTTTAATCATTAATTTAACCATTACTCCACTTGTCACCACAGAGGTGATAAGAAGGTGATAGGACACTAGGAAAACAACATAATCCCCAGCTATGATGTTCAGAAGTAACCCCCACCATGGGGACCCACTTGGCCCCCAATGGTGAGAGAATGACATTTGGCAAGTTGTGGCTTGCAGCTGTGTGACCGTCCTCGTCTTTGTGGGACCTGCTGCTGCTTCTTACTGCTCATTCAGAGCAGAGAAGACAGGACATGCTAGGACTTGGAAAACAACAACAAACGTGTTGGTGACGACTGCCCGCTTCTTTACCTTTGCACTGCATCCTGGGAGAAGACCCACACTACTTCAAATCGAAACCAAAAATGATGTATATATGTACAGCTGCTCGTTTTCAAATGTGTGGCATTAAAACCAAATCTACTCCAAATAGGCCTACAATGACACGCTATAACAGACACCAATATATACCAGACGGGATCAGCCGAGGTCCCCGCAGTCTGACGGAGAACCGACCATCCAATCCGGTCCTCAGCCTGCTGCAGTACCCCCGTTTTTGATTAAAGTTAATCCGCCCTCGATAAACTACTGATTACATGACAGTGGTGGATATATCGTCCATTATTTTTGAAGCCTCTCTGCCTGTTTGTCTCCGGTCACCTTTCCTTAATAGTAATACTCCTTAAGAGTATGGAATAAGAAGAGAGAAAGAGAGAGATGGCTATTTAGACAGAGATGGATAGGTGAGAGAGAGCTACATAGAAGGAGGTAGGAAAGTGAGCGGTAGAATGACAAAAAGAGATAAATAAAGCTAATCTAATCAGAGTTGTCAATTTAAAAAGTAATAACACTTCACAGATTGAGGGCAACAGATTTAAATTTAATACCAAACTCATATAACGTGTCATAAAATACTTCACATTTTTCCAAAAGACAATGAATCAACATGAAAAGACAAAAAAATGATAACAAGAACGCAAAATTGTTCTAGGAAGCAACACAAATAAAATTGTAACTGGACATCTTGAGTCTCGTTCCCCTCACAAAACACGTGTGAAGCTTAACACACCTTATAGCCACATTTGTACAAATACAGCCAATCAAAATAGTACAAAAGGCTGGTAGGATTTAAAAAACAAAACAAAAAAACAAAACAAAATCTAAACAGAAGTCGTTTTTGACAGGCATGGTTTGACATTTTCGTGGACATTACTGGATCGGCGGCACTTCCTCACGACCTTGCTTCCTAGGGACCTTGCGTCCTCCTAACCTTGCTCATTCCCGGTGGACTAATACAAAGAGTCCCAGCATGAAGAGAACGGCGTACTGCAGATGATGGAAGAGAAGCACGACGTTAACACTTAAATACATCAAGTTAAAGCTTTCATAATAACAACAACAGGAGGACTGTCAGTGTTATAGATATAGATATGAGCCTACGATGAATTATAATAGTTTTATATCTTTTTTATATCTTTCCCCAAGGAAATAATGAATAATAAGACACTTTATTAATCCCAGAAGGCACAAAATGATGTGTCCGGTGAGTGGTGTAAAATCTTGCATAAGGAGGC
>OMKP01000387.1:2132-14195 GCA_900302375.1 Bathygadus melanobranchus
AATCAGGTTGAATGTTGCAATGAATTGTCCACACTACAGTCTGGACATACAGAAGAGGCTAAAATGATCCCGAAAATTAATGTTGACAATGTTTAATTACATTGTTCAAGTAAAGGAAATGTACATTGCAGCCATTGAACTCAATCATAAGGGAGCAATGGGTCGTTGTGTGTGTGTGTGTGTGTGTGTGTGTGTGTTGATTATCCATGTCTCTCTGTCTTCAACATCTGTTCTCCCTGTCATTTTTCTGTTCATTCATTTCTCTCTCCCTCTGTATTCAATGCCTCCTCACTTGTCTCTCCTGCCAAAGTGTATTAAAATTATTTTGTAAAATTATTTAAACCTTTGTTTCATCTTTGTGTTTGCATTATTTTGGATTTGAATTGTAACAATGTGTCTCAAACAGTGCATGTGTTTACAATTTTTACAATAATATATTTATACAATAATACTATATTCTGACACTATAATCATGCTTGGTTTGTGTTGTTGTTAAATGTAGCCTATAGGTTCCACTGTAATTACCAGAGAAGTTCTCTGTGGCAATCAAGCCTACATGGTTTGAATGTGATCAGGTCAGTTTTTGCTTGTGTTGAACAGCACAGGGACATGTGCCCGGGATAATCCTATCCCGGGCACAGTGGGCAGGACCTGCTTTTCCTCTCTCACCTCCATCACCTTCTCTGTTTATTTTTGTCTCAGTCTCCTGTTCCGCATCTCCCTTCACAAAGCTGAGCTTTGAATGACGTAGTCTATTTATACAGGCATCCACTAGGATACTCTTGCAATGGAAAGTAAATTATAGGACACCTCATTGTATGCATTTCAACCCTTTACACAAACTGAATTGAAAATCATTTTTAGCTATTCGTCAGACGATGTCTGGAGATGAATGGCATTGAACTACAATCAGTCGGCCAGAAAAATCTGTAGTTACTTGTATCACGCTTCGGCGATACAGTTACCTGTCCGGTTGTTTGTTGATATAATAAAACAAAATTATAACAAAACATATTTTTGCTTTTAGGCCAGCTGGGCGTTTTTGCAGCGCCTCTCGCCGTCAGTTGTTAGAAATAATTATTCAGATAGAGACCCGTAGATCTAGGCAATCTTAGGCAATTATTTCACGTTTACCTCGGAAAAATTACAGGGCCGTACCCACTCAATGGTGGGTATGGCCGTGTGTGCGTGTTCAGTTGAGTTCAGTCAGTCTCCAAACATCTCAAAGTGAAAGGCCCTCCGTACCAATTGAACATCTTTCGCTGAAGCATCACTGCTGATTAAAAAGTGTATTGGCCTGCAGCTTATTAGCTATTATCTAGCCTACTAATTAAGAGACAAATTGCCATTTGACAGGAAAGTTGGCCTAACAAAGATAATTATTAAAACAATGAAGGTTACCGGTAAAGCTGTTGAAATTATTTGGCCAATGTGTATGGTACGGTCCTGGTTTCACTCAACACACATTAAGAACGTCGAATCGAGTAACATAAAAGAACAGCGTGGTATGCATCATTTTGCATATTGGCGCCTGGCCCGGCATATTTTCCACATGTAACTTCCATGGCTCCTGTGTTTGACTCAGAAACCACAAACAATGCACCGTCTTCATGGCATGAATCAAATGGATTCATGCTAACTTTTCTGCCACTATCCTAAGTCCATGGCCGTGTTGCTTAAGAGCTCCCTGGCAACCATTGGTGTCTCTATGGCCTAGTACCCTGCCCTGACCCGGGATAGAACAGAGAGCTCTAAGAGCCAGCCACTGATTTGCATACAGCAGCAATGACCCGGAGCCTGAGTTGAATCCTAACCAACCTCTACATAAAGAGACAACTAGAAGTGGATAGACATACGTTTTGGCCTCGGCGTCATGGGTCCTATCTTTGGAAGAGATGGTTGAGTCAAAGGGGCTACCCTCCTCAATAGAAATGTTTGATTGACGGCCATTCTTTAGGTCTGAGGCACCATCTAAACATGCTTCATTGAAATGATGCACTTATTAAGTAAAGAGAAGGGTGTACACTGCAGGACTATTCCCCAATATCTCATGCACCTACCAGCCTACAAATGATTGGAATATACAGAATACAACCACTTCACTTGCCCTGGTGGATACAACTTGTAAAACATGTATATATATATAGCGCTCGAGTATGAGAAGTTACATTCACATTTAGGGCATTCGGCAGACACTTTTGTCCAAAGTGACTGGAGTGCATGTTATGGTTAGTATAGTCATATATCCATAGGCCATGTCATTCATTCCAAAGGATACATTCAATCAATATGAATATGACAAATGTATGCAACAGACCGAGAATGATGCATAGCAGCCAACTCATTGGGTGGCATGTGGACGCCTATGCCACTGGAATAAAATACATCTGGACAGCCAAAATGTACAGCAACCATTAGACTACCAAAGCTGTTGGTCTCTTGAGTCATGCAATGAGGGGACATTGTCCCACACGCATTTTGAGTTCTGTAAGTAAAAGGTTAGCGTGTTGGTGTGTTTTGGCGAATAGGGAACAGCTAGGCACGCTGCCAATAACATGGTATGTTCATGCACGCGCACGCACACGACACCCTGGTGGCTAAGGTCAGGGCTTTCTCAAGGCAAACGGGTGTGGAAAGGCTTGGGAAAGTGAAGAATGAACATCTTGTGCATGCCGTCAAAATGACCATAAGACAATTACGGGCCTTATTTAAAAGGACCCAAAGCCTACATTGGCAAATTTGTATTATTTATAAATATTGGGTATTTATACCAAATCCCCGGAGGTCCAACTAGGATTCAAAGGCAGTTGAAGAGTTCTAAAAAACATCTTTAGAGACTTGAACAGCAGTTCTGCCACATGGTGTATATTAACCAAATGTTTATCATCAATATTGCGTAACAGTTTGTTTGATCTGGAACAGTTTAATGAGGCACTGATAGTGTGAACCCTGTTTATACATATGTGCGCAGTCTGGATGCATCTTTTGTGTTAATTGTGACTGTGGAAAAACATTCTGGATAGAATTACAATCCAATGTTAAACCATATTTAAAAAGATTTGCATGTAGAAGTTTCAGTATCAACTTAATTACAATCCACGTACGGTATAGTAAACCGGTATTAAAATGGTCTTTACCGCCATCTGCTGGAGAACACATAACTAATAATAAATAATGACTTGAAACATACAATTACACAAGATGCCAAAAGAAACGTCAATTTTACATAAAATGAAGTTTATTTAAAACAAAAGCTCCAGGTTCAATGTCTAGTAAACTAGACTCTGGGTGCAATGCTTTGACAGACATGATAAAAAAGAATGACACATCAAGTTGCTTGTTGGTCGATGTATAAAAGAAAAAAGCCCAAATAAAAATGTGCAAACTTGATGCGAAGGATGTATACTTACGCTTAATATCAGAGATTTCTGTGGAAGTGTTATCCAGAGTTAAACCCAACCACTGCACTAACAGGCGAAAAAAACCAAACAGGCCCTCATCTTGGCCGAGAGTCTGTGTGATGGCAGATTATTTCTTAGCAAAGGAGATCTTCATGGCGTTCGTCTGTGTGATCTTGAAGCCTTGGAGTGCATCTCGAGCAGCGCCCGCCTGCACTTCATTATCAAACTCCACAAAGGCGATGTCGTGGCGCCCAGGCACCAGGCGCACCTCCTTGAACCCAGGGAACCTGTAAGAGTGGCGACACATATTAGATTAACATGCTGCAAGAGGAAAATAGTATGCATAAAGACTAACAGTGTAAGAGCAGGTGATACTGACTGGTTGAAGAGCATGGAAAGCATGAGTTCGTTCGTCTCCTCAGGCAGGTTGGTGAGGAACAGAATGTGGTTGGGAGGGTTCTCTGCAATCTGTAATCAATTAGAGCAGTAAGTTATCTGAACGAACACACACACACACTTCAGCATAGATAAACACAGAGTGTAGACAGACACTACCTGCTGTGGCATTTGGCCAGGCATCTGTCCGGGCATCATCTGGCCAGGAGGCATGGCCCCAGGGGGCATCTGGCCAGGTGCCATCCCAGGGGGAGGCATCATCCCTGGGGGAGGCATGTACGGTGGCTGGCCGGGCATTGGCATCATGCGGGGCGCTTGGGTCATCGGTGGCATTCCCTTAAAAAAAAAATCATTGTTGCTTAAGGTTACAGAGTAAAAACGGCACCACTGGGACTGCAAATATTTGTGTACGAACGTGTGTACGATTTGCGACAGCCCATTAAATGAAACCGTATTGTAATTTGTTTTGTGGTATGTTTAACCCATGTTTACTAACCGGCATGGCTGCAGCGACCCCGGGGCCCATGGGCACAGCTGCTCCTGGTACACCCTTCTTGGCTCCAGCTCCTTCTGCCCCCTTGACCTTTCTCTTCTCCTTCTTACGGTCACGCTCTACGAAGGTCCCCTTCATTTTCGCTATGATGTCAGAGTCTAGTTTGGCATACTGGATACGCTAAAGGGGGCATCAAATAGACCATGAGTAAGTAAATATATACAGACAACGGTTAGTCACGTAAACATGTAATTTAACAGTGTGTTTGCTGCCTTGCGGACGCATTTTCAAAAAGTGAGCAAGTAAATGCACTAGTATTTGATGAACGTACCATGGGCTTGTCATAGAAAGGGAATCCCTGCATGGACCGGAGAGCATTTGAGGCGCTGTTTACTTCTTTAAATATAACAAAGGCCTGGCCCTTCATCTTTAGGTTCCGCGCCACCAAAATGTCCAAGATTTGTCCAAATTGCGAGAAGATGGCATACAAGGACTTTTTCAACTCTGTAAAAAAGGAAAAAGAAAAAAACCATGAGCGTTTTTCGCGCAACATTCACTCCAAAGTAAACCCGCCGCCCCTTATGGAGACTTCAACGTACCATCTTTCTTGATTTTCTCATTCAAGTTGTTGATGTAGATCGTATGGTTGAGTCGTACGTCCGGCGCAGCCATAGTATCCTCCTAAACAAGATATTTGTAATGGACAAGATACACATGAAAGAGCTATAGTAGCTCAAAAGCAAGTGATCTGGTGTGAGCATGTTAGCTAACATCAAGCTACCACAGCTAGCTTTGCTTGCGCGCATGTATTTTGTGTCTGATGTCGATAGGATTCTGTTAAAACACATCAAACATGTACAGCCACCTTCTAAAATAACGTTGTTGGCAACCTACCTACAAAAAAGCACACTACTTACGTTTTTTGAAGGTAACCGCGTTGCAAAAAAAACACGGAGGTTGCTATGAATGAAACGACACGCTCAACCTAAAATCCCATTGTGAAATCTCGCGTACATACAGACAGAAACGAGACTACGCTTGGTACGTTCCAAATCCCGTTTCAAGATTTCATTGGTTGAGCAGGAAGATGCCAAATATGGTTGTGACAACAGTATTGCTTTTTTCGTACAGTCAAGAATGGTAAACTACTGTACTAATTGTGCACAACGGTGGTGACAGGGAGTTAGATAGCATTTGGGATATGACATAACAGATTGACTGTGGAATAAAGCTAAATATCCCTGTGGATGTAACACTTATAAGCGCCCGTTTGGTAAGTTTTAGCCGTTTTAGCTAGTCATACAGCCTCCACGGCAGAGAAAACTTAGTGTAGTTATTGGGTCATCTGAATATTATTGCAACATGTAGATTCTAATCATTTAAGGCGAGCCCCAGGAAATTACAAGAAACGTCAATGGAGGTGCCCATTCCACCACCACCACCACCACCACCGCCACTGCCAGGACCACCACCCCCACCTCCTAGAGATTTACAACCCACCAAAAAGAAGTTGTATCAGGCCATAGCAGAAGGCAGGAAGCCGGTGGAGGGTGACCACGCTGAAGCCCGTTTGCTGCTTAGTCAGAGGGACAGTGGGTGAGTAGTAGTAGGTTGATTTCCAGAGCTTCATGGTCCAAAACATTACACATGAATATCGACACCTATCTACATCATTGTATTTCCCGGGTCCAGTTTTAGGAAAGGACTCCAGTGGATATTATTTAACAAGTACGTGCCGTCCCTCATACAAGATGGTCCACAGTAAGTGAATGTCATTGTCAACAGATATCAGCCCCAGTGCTCTTTAGTGTGCTAAACATGAATGACGCAAATACTGAGCCCCCTCCTCAGCATGGTGTGAGCCAAACTTTCATTGTGGTTCTTGCTAGGTGCGGTCTGGTGGCTCTGTGGATGGCGGCCCACCTCCGTCAGCCTGTGCTCAGCATCGATTTGGAGACTATTGTTGAGACGGCGCTGAAACGAAAGTACACTGCACAGGGGGAAATGTTTTCAGGTAATGTCCCATCAGACCCACCACAAATCTACTGTATGATACGTATAGTGTCACCGGGTTTTACTCATGACTTCATTTTCCAGCCCGTGACATGGCCCTCCTGGCAGAGGAGGTGTGTTCCTGTAAGGCCGACCTCTTGACGGGGGGTATGAGTGGAGACAATGCCTCAACAATCATTGCACATATATGTGATGGAAAGCCTGTTCTCATCCCGTATCTTTTATACATGTACACTTACAATTATTATTATTATTATTGTCCCTTCCTCAAGGTATTATAGCTGGGCTGGATAGCACACAGTGGCTAGGGTGAGAAGCAAAAGCTTCTGGGTTTGTTCCCACAATGTCCGTCATGTGTAGTCATCCTTGAGCAAGATGCCTAACCCCCACCTGCTCCATAATAGCCTAATAACCTGTATCTGAATTGATTGTAAGACACTTTGGTTAAAACGTAACTGTTTACTAAATAACTAATAGTATACAAGTTGTTGCCCTCAAATGTATTTTAGTTGCGAGTAGAAGGGGGAAATTCCTTGACCTTCCTTGACAGATACGATGAAGATTTCAACCATGAGCCATGCAAACATGGTGGCCACAAGGCACACTGGGCAGTGGCCTCCGGTAAGTGAGGATAACACAAGGAAGACTTGCAGTAACTCACTCTAAATGTTGACCCTATCAGGTCCACCACGTACCTGATAGGGTCAATGCTTACACTAATTGTGAGTGCAAATCCAAGCAAAGACTTTATTCCAAAAAGGTGTATATGGTGCATCACCTTACAAATTGTTTAGATATACATTTCTGCATTCTCTGGGTTGTTGATGGTTATGTTTAGCTATTGGTTTAGAAATGGTAAAGTTTGCCATCACTGTAGCTTCTGCCCAACATATAGCGTATGCGTTTTCTCTAGGTGTTCTCCTTGGTGTTGACAGCGTGTGTAAAGATCATACCCAACCTGACCCCACCCTACCCTGGCTCCACTTGTCTACAAACTCTGGTTCCCCACCCCCTTACATGGGAGCCAGAGAAGTTTACATCCTGGCTAAACAAGGCAAGAGCCTTCGCTACCAGCTGTGGCATTTAGACACTGTGACTCAGAGCAATGGCCAGCTCAAGGAGATGGACCCCAAGAGGAGCGATGGGACCCGGTACGTTTTACCGGAAGGTGGAGTAGAGGCCGGGTTAGCTGGACAGGTGGTGCTGCTCCACACAAAGTCACCGTGAGCAGACCGTCTATGCCTCTCTCTTCAGTGAACCAAGCTGCCTGGACCAGTGTGGAAAGAAATGGTTTAACTATATGAACACAGATACAGCCGTGTGTTTGAGGATGCAATTCGCATTGGTTGGTTGTTCTGATAAATCCCTTCCACGTGAAGCCATTTGCACTGACAAAGGGTCAAGGGATGTTTTTCAATTCTTAAGAAAGGTATAAATGTAATTGTGATTTGATTACACTGGGAGAAAACAGTTAATACGTTTTTGATGACTGATTGAATTCTCTGACTACATGACGTTGTAATGTGTTCAAAAATAAAATTCAAAATGGAGGATGACATATTTTATTTCCAGTTTATTGCAGTCTATACAAAGCAGAGACCTCATCAATTCACAATTATGTATATTTTGTCCCTTTAAAATGCACTGCCGTAAAAAAAAATACAGCACACAGGTAACGGTTACAAAGTTAAAAATCACCACCCGAAACCACAGTCCAGTTCTCACCCACACTCAACACTGTTTGAAAACTTGGTAGTTTGTTAGTCATAAATCAGAGGGAAAAAAATAAAAAATCAACCAAGTGGATAGGAAAGATAATACTTTGTAAACACTCAATGTTCCCCATTCTGTGCATGGTGGGGAGTTTCCAGAGAGAAACACGATTCCTCCCAATATTGAGCGCCAGTTCTTCTGTTGTGTTGGATATAGAGCCCTTTGCATTTGGTGCCAAGTTTGACCTATCTATACAAAGCACAACAATATCTAAAAACAGTGCTGCCAGACACTGTCGAGGTTCATAGTCTTTAGGAAGACTGGACGGGAATGTTCCAACACATTCCAATCATGGAATATTGTGCCCCTTTAAGATTCCAAACAGAGCCATGAAAGTTGATGTCGTTATTATAGGAGTCTTTGTAAACCATCAACTTTCTGTTCACCGACAATACAAGTTAAAAAAAAGAACATTTGCATATCACCGTCAAGGTTATAGCATTGTGTTGACTAGTTCGGTTTTACACAAAACTTCGAGACATGACACAAAATGCATTTTCCAGTTAGAATTTCGTGCAAATTGCCCACTAAAGCCACTTAACAGTTGAATCCGATTGTTCCAGTTTACCATTCTATCCCACTTCATTCCCATCAGTTCTAAGCAAATCCAATAGTAATTAAACTGAAAAATTGCAAACTTATCTCCCAATCAGCTGATGAATGTGTTTGTAATAACGTATCACAATACAGAAAAGGCAGCGTTCGTTTTGTTCAATGGCTTTGTAAAGATCCGCAGTGCAATTTAGTCCAGGACGATAAAGCTGTACACCACACCGTTCTGTTTAAAAAAGCAGTCCAGATATCATCTTTGCATTAGCCAAAACAACAACAGTTAACACTTTAAGTTCTCACCCATAGTATGGTTAGCTTCAGAAGTAAATACTTTGTTTTGTACTTGGATTTTACTACCTGGAGAAAAGCGCATGGAGTTCTTGGAATGGTCAAAATGATTAGGCACAAATAGTTCCAACGGGGTAAAAAGAGTATAAAGGCAAATACTTAAATAGTGTATTTACAGAAAGACTATGCACTGGGTGGGTTACTTAAGTGACTGTTTACCAGTGTTTTAGTGTCGCTTATACATCAAAATAAAAAAAGAAGAAAACGCCATTCTCCAATGTTCTACCAAGGCCGCTGTCAAAAACAAAACCTCTTCACTTTTCTTGAACATGTGATATTGATTTCTGACCAACAGAGGGAGCCGAGGGAGAGGAGTCGTCAAGTCAAATGTTTGCACAAAATCTTAAAATCTACTCGCTTAAGGCTGGTGTCTCACAAAACCACATGCGGTCACACCCCTCCCTCCAAGCTCCAGGAACCAGCAAATGTATTGATGGTGGCGGTCGTGTAGGCGTTTGTCACAACAGCGGGGTTCCACATCCCAGCACTGACCATGGGTACCTCAAACACACGGCTGGTATGGGTATAAAATAGACGACATCCATCAGATTTGCATTGTGGATGTTTGCATACAACATGATCTCAATGGTCATCCATCTATATGAAGCCAGCCATGTTATTGAATGACCCATCTCTGGCCTCGTTTCCACAGGAATGTGAGAATTCCCCAGCCTTTGGTGTCCATCATCTCCCAGTAGACACCAGTAGCACCAGGCCTTGTCATGGTCCCTCCATTAAAATAATAACAATCCCCGTGGCTCACTCTCAGGGCGAGCGAGGCAGCATTGTATCGAAGATGTCTATGAGGTTGTCCAGCCCCCAGAGGTAGCCATCCTCTCGGTTGCCCTCCTGCCAGGGGGTCCTGTGGTCCAGTGTGAGGGGGCTGGGCAGGGGAACAGTCTTCCCGAAGTCGATCATCCACACCCGGGCCTGTCCCGTAGCGTCATGGACAAATAGCAGAGAGCTACCCACCACCTGGAGGGAGAACAGGGGAAATGGATGTGCTCAGAGAGATGGAGGTTTGTTGTGTGTATGTGGTGATTGAATGTACAAGCAACTGCCACGATTTAATGATTCAATAGTCATTTATACTTGCTATGATGAGTATGATTAATGTCTAAAAGGTAAAATGGTAAATGGATTGCATTTATACAGCGCTTTTGTCCAAAGCGCTTTACAATATTGCCTCACAGCCACCCATTCATACACCGACAGTGGTGTCAGCCATGCAAGGCAACAACCAGCTCGTCGGGAGCAGTTAGGGTTGGGTATCTTGCTCAGGGCCCCCGATGTCTACATGGGTAAATAATCAGGCGCTAATCATAGCTAATCATAGCTAACCATAACGTATTTGTTGTTAACCTAGCACATTCATAGAAATGTAGAAATAGAAACTGTGCCACTGACAAATAACCATTTGCGTGCATTTTGGGTTGAGGGGCGGTAGGGACGAGAGTATGTTTTGTCTTGGATCTGAACCTTTTGCATGTTTATGCGTTATAATCTTTCAAGCTATACTTTGGAATTACTTAATCATTAACATTTGTGAAGAACACATTACGCAACCACCATGGGTGTGGTAGATACTGTAAATAATGGAAACAGTCGTTTTGAACTGTTTTATCTAGATATGTTGTAATATGTTTCTTTACTTTTAATCCCCAAAGGATCGTTTAAGTGACTTACACTTTAGGTGTAAGCCGATGTGAAGAACACATGGATACATTTACATTTAGAGCATTTGGCAGACGTTTTTATCCAAAGCAACTTACAAAAGTAACACATTTGTCGATACATGCTTCACGGTTATGTAATGTGTAGGTGTTTGTATTCACCTCATGTGTCCTGAAGAACTCAGACTTCTCCAGCACAGACCGAAGCTCCTCCAATCTCTGCAGGTAGAGCCCCTGTCAGCAGAGAGGACGACAAACAAGAGGGGGCATGGAAAAGATTGAAAGACTGATTAAAAGGAAATCCCTCACTAGACACAAGTTAACTTTAACTAGAGGACAGTTTCGGTTATTACCTCAGTGACTATCGTACCAAAATGTAACTACAGTAGTTTCCTGGTTTTGTTCAGTCCCATTTTCTTTTATAAACAATTACACAACAAAGTGTAAAAAATCCAGTTGCTCAACATATTACACATACCAAGATCTGAATGTTTCCGTCCACAAAGTCTACCAGGGCCTGCTTCACCTGCTCCCTGTATTTGGTCTTCTTGAAGTTGGTGTTGCATGTTCCATCTGCCTTCTGTTTAGAACACAACCAGAACAAATCTTGTCAACAGATAAACATCTCACTGTTATTCTGGCATGCATAGAAAATAA
Source organism: Bathygadus melanobranchus (assembly GCA_900302375.1). Classification (NCBI taxonomy): domain Eukaryota; kingdom Metazoa; phylum Chordata; class Actinopteri; order Gadiformes; family Macrouridae; genus Bathygadus; species Bathygadus melanobranchus. The sequence goes on from OMKP01000387.1 coordinate 13,439, forward strand.
ATATTCTGAATCCTTTCCTAGTACAAGGATCTTCACAGGTGTTTATGCAGACAAAGAAGTCGAAATGCTTGCCAAGTTTAGTGGTTCGTCCTGTATTGAACAACTGATAAATATTTATATACTCAAGTAGGAACCTGTTTGTTCTATTTGAGAAATGCTACAGACAAGATGCTTGAATCGCACAACCTCTGACCTTTATGCCTTCAATACGGAATCCCAGTGTGGCTGTAGAGCTGAGGGTCTCTCGCCACTGCATGTATCTGGGCTTGAGCACCCCCTGTTGGGCCTTTTCCTGCTCCGTGGGTGCCCCGGGGTCCACCTCCACCATCTTGTCGTACATATCCTTCCGCAAGCGTGGTCGCTCTCTGGCCTTATTCAGCTCCTCCTCCAAGTAAGTCCTAAAAGGAAGACCAGAAGACATGGTTTGAATGAGCCTATCAGTTGATCCAATAGCTTAACGCACAACTCCCCTGGGGCAGGAGTCAATCTCCTACCCAGAATTCCCCGTGTGTCCCATTTCCACACAAACATACCTGCTGCCCATCTTGCAGTCCATGATGGAGGGAGAGTCAAACTCAACCAGCAGGTCGTCCATGAGGTTGTAGTCCTGATCTTCCCGCTGGACCACACCGTGGTACCCGGGCACATGGGGCCGCAGTATGTCCCCCATCAGCTTCTGTAGACACTGCTGCTCACACACACAGTAGCGCTTCAACAAGCGCCCGAACTCCCCCGCCTGGAAGTTATCTGGTTGACC
>OMKP01000402.1:0-17100 GCA_900302375.1 Bathygadus melanobranchus
CCTTACGCACTTTCTTAATTCTTTTGTAAGTTTGCACTAAAACGATACCTTCATTTTAACGGTAAATTATTTTCGATGTTTAAAATAATAAATAAATAATTATAGTCGAGTTTGTCAGTCAAGTCAGCGCATAAGATATCTAACCAAAAAAAGCCTTCCAAACCGACCCCATTCAAATGTCGTTTCGTGTTGACCTCATTAGGCTACTGATGTGGTATTTCTGTAGGCCTAAATCAATGTAGGAATATCAATGATTAAAATGTTATGGAAAGGACTGATACGACTTATTTAGCCTATACATCTGGTCATAATGGTAATACACTTTCATTTGGTGATTTCATAGGATCTGGATTTCGCGTGTGGGTCTTTAAAGTGACATGGTGGACTCGGGAACTGTCCTTGATTGACACTGGGTTGTTTGTTGTTGATCACGTTTGAGTATAGGGAAGTATGGGGCTAGACAGGAATAGAGAACAAATAAAAATACAGTGAGAACCTATTTTGTGAAACAAGCCAAGCATTGGCTTAACAAGTATTTGTAGTACAGTGGGCATCCAATCCTGTGCATTATTGACTCCAAATTGCATAATGGCAAACTAGGCCACTGCTAATTGTTTTATCCTGCATGGGCGTGTTTTTAAAATGTACGTTTATGTGATACAATTCGGCATATTGAAAATATGCACCTGTAAGATTAATTTGTTGCAACACTGCGTAACATAATAAGTCTGAAGGGCATAGTATCTCGTGATCTACGGGGAGATAAGGCTGAAGATTACTTTTGCGCAACCGAAAGACGACCTTGTTCATTTACAGTAGTGTCCTGTTGTGTGTCTTAGATAGCGAAGGACACCTGGGTTTTGAGAGCTTTGTTTGCCGATTGTTAAACTATTCTCCCTATATTATCATGACGCTTATTGCAGTAGAGTGCATCAGTGAGGGCACTTCGTGGATGCTTCATTCCTGAAGTAGGCCTACACACCAGACTTGGCAAACAGAACGTGTAAGCTGTCCGGCTCTTAGAAACAAAGAATACACAAAGAAATGTGGACACCTTTATGTGGGTTTTCTTCAGCGTCTAGTTGGGGGTAGATCAAAGAGGGGGAGCGCCCCCCACGGCAGACATTGCAGAATGCGCCCCTTGGTTTTACTAGGGAGACCAACTTGAACTTGACCATGGAGTCTGCGCAGTGTTCATGTAATCCAATCCCAGCAGTGAAATACTTTGTGTTTTTTAGCGCAAAATCACTTTTAATCAGAGCATGCATTGCCTTTGGTTAAAGTGTGTCATGTCTGTCTCCATGTAACTTTGGATATCATTTCGGGGGAAGGTATGGGAAAGAGCGGGGAGAGAAGAGAAAAAATATATCGTTCATTGCTCAGGCCCCTCCCGTCTTATTGCTTCAACTTGGCCTTGAAAGTAGATGACGCAGCGGCCAGGATGTCAACTAGCTGACCTTGGATCGCGGCCTATGCCTTGAGAACGAAAGGTGACTATACCCAAATGACTATCCACAAATCTTTTCCAACCAACTCGTTTTCTCTGTTCACAATGCTTAATCACGCGACTTCTACGAATCCTTCAGACTTAGCCGGCGAACTGTACCCCCCCACACACGCCCATTCCCCCATTAAAACGAAAGTATCGTGTGTGAGGTAGCCATGGAATATGGCTTATCACCAATTCAGTAGTAGCAATGCAACGCGCCAGGTGCAAAGCCTTATCACTTTACGAGTGCGCGTTTTATTGTTTGGTATGAAGAAATGGGCCGCAGTCGTTTGCATTTGGATGGGTTAAGGTGCAGTTTGTTGGGTAGACCTAGCTCCAGGTTCGTCCGTTGTGCTCGTGTGTATGATATCCGCATTAGGATGTAGCCTGTCATACATAGGACCTACCAGTTCTGAGTTGTCATCGTGTGTAGGCTAATTATAAGGGTCACTCAGATCACTCGCGTTTCATATAGGCCTGTATAAGCTATACAAAAAAAAAAAAAATAGACCTTTTGGCCATTACACAATGTAGCTCAATGTGGCCAAGTGCTTATAGAATGTAGGTCTAATCTACAGAGAAGACGATGTCCAGAACATTTCATGTGATTGGGGTTGTGATCACTTGTAGCCTCTTCTGATTTTCCAACGTGTTGCTACTACTATCTAAACTAAACAGACAATTCGTTTCAATATCCAATACCTAAAGATAGCAATTGGATATTTCGTTTTTCCAGACAATATATTCAGTTTGGACTTCCCGAATATTATGAGGAAACCATATTGGATATAAATAGCCGTTTATCCTATAGGTAGACTACATAATTCAGTTCGGTATATGTACAATGGCCTTTGTAACCAAGACATAAAAATGTGTTAACCAATAAGATGCATAATCCATAACCCACAATATTTCATCAGAGCTAGAATGTATAATAGTAAACTATATGACTATGGTCCTCTACACTGCTCAAAACGTACAATGTTTTATTATGAAGAAAAGCAAAGTTTACAGATAGACCTATGTTCTGATTCGGGACTAGTTCAAATACATTTTAGAACTTATACATGCACATAGCTGAAGGCCTAAGCATTTTACGTTATTCGAAATGTATTTCCTTGATCATCATTAGGAAACGGACTAATTAAAATGTACACTTACTGTACATTGTGGGAGTGGGACTGGATCTAGATGTTTTAACGCTAAAGTAGACTATAAATACCTCAATGTGAACTGAATCACAGCGCAAATATATTAAGACTATAAGACTATTAGGCCTACTTATAAAACATAGGCCTATACGTAATAAAGTTGGGCCTACGACTGAATATAGACTATATTACATTGTCGCCATTTACAGGCGGATTTGGCTACGTTTGTTTTTACTTTTGTGTTCAGCTGAAAATACGATACTTATTATTACGTTAGGCTATTTGTATTAGTCTATTATTGATAGCCTACGTTGTCAATAACATTTTAATTGAGTATGCTTAAAAAATGATTATAATTCTGCATGCATTCCTTCGTTTATGGAATCCCAATGTATGAATAGTCAGTGCAGTGCAGTGTAGGATTTGGGCCTAATTTAAAACGGTGCGGCTTAATTCAAGTTTGATAGGCCTATAGGCTATATCCACGTAAGTTGTATGAAACGAGGAGCGCTAGCCTCGTGCTATCAAATTGAAAGCAGCATCACAATATTGCCAATTTGAACAAATAAAAGAGCTTAAGCGTAATTACAATTGCATTCAGCATAATAGGCATAATAGGCATAATGTCATAATTGCTTAGCAATAACCGTCACGTGCATTTTTGCTCGGCCAATTTCTATGATATATTATGATATAATGATATAATGATACAATTAACCATTATAATTCTACCATAGAAATGTAATCATTGCTATGCACTAATAGGCTTTGTTTTAGTTTGTGTATGTTTGCGATGTTTTAGTGTGTCTTTATCTAGGCCTATTAGTCGTTTTCAGGATCCGTGCTGAGTCAAGGCAAATAAAACACCTCGTGTTTGTAACTTTGACCGATAGCTAACTAGATTATGGCCAATGCAAAAGTTTTTCCGTTGTACTGCGTTGTATTTCCTCCCATTGTTTGGACTATCCGTCATAATCATATTACATAAATTGTATTGACGACATATAAAAAATGTACTTTCATACCATCTCCTGATTCATCGTTTGAACCAAAACACACTGAGGCCTATAGGCCAATGTCGGGATTTCGACAACGATCTATAGCCGAACGGCATATATTAGGCCTAACGGGTATTCAATTTATAGATGCTTTGCAATTCCTATCATTTCAGAACAACACAAAAATACAAAACAGCTAGGCACTGAATGATACATCCTAAATAATATAATATTATAACAGACCTCAATGACCGGTTTTGTCAATACAGAAAAACAATGTTCCCATTCACTGCCTCAGTGAAAACAGAAGGGCAGGTTCAAGGAGGTGTAGGAGGTGTATGGGCTAGCTGAGGGTTTGGGCATTGTTTTTGCGCATGGTGGTCTGTCTTGTCCTGGCTGCTGTTGTTGTAGACAGCCTGGTTTGACCGCTGGCCTTAAAAAAACGCACATCTGTGCTTTGCGCCACCATGGTAACGGCCATCTTTTACTGGGATCCCAAGGAGAATAGTGCTTTCTCGAAACAGTCTGAATTCAGTGAAACAAACTTTGTTTTGGTCGTAGATGTAGCGAAGAACAACGATCAACAGATCATCGAGATGAATTGCGATTAGGCTTAATAGTATATTTTTTTAATTGACAAAGACAGATACAATGTCTTACATTTTCAGAATAGGCCTACCTATAGTGTACGTCTGGACACAGGTTAGACATACGGGACGACAACTAATTTGAATGAATATACTATTATACTATTAGATATTAGATTACAAATTAGGTTGTTTAGACCTACATGAATAGGTCTATGCTCTTTCCAGAGAGAGAGAGTAGACGGTCCTATCAGTTACCGCCAACTACCATCAATTAGCCTATACATAGGCCTACTTATGCCTACCTAATAATATAACATGGAATGATTTAGTCCAACAATATCGGGACCAGGATTTTTATATGATGATCATGTAGGCTAATGCTTTTTCAGCAATAGGTGAAATAGCGTTTGGATTTAGAACTGGGACTGCCCATTTCATTTTAGGCTAAATGATTTAGACCTAGGCCTACCTAGGCCTAACAAATTTGCCAAATGTGGTTTATTTTACTCGTTATAGCCTATGTAGATTCCTGGAGCTTAGGATATGGCTAGGTTATCTCTCTTTGTTCCTGAGCAACAATAATACAATATAAGTTTACTAAAGATGATTGTGTTGGCGTTCATATAAATATGCTCTTTTTGGGTTTAGGCCTATACTTCTTTTCAATGTTTTTTGTAAGCCTACATTGCAAATAAAAATATAAAGACAGGAATCCAACAAGTAACAAGTTAATATTTTATTTTAGGTATATATCAAACAGTTTCACCCCGCCGTAGGTCTACGTGGTTTAAGATCTTTCGAATTATGCCAATATAACGTTACTGGTAGTTGGGTGATTATTTACGCACTGGGCTATGCGGTCAGTAGACCTATGATATGGAAAAACTAAATCATTCAGTTGAACATATGTGAGGTCTCAAATGTTAGCATGCATTTTTACTAATCTAGACTAACCAAAACTCGTTTTATATTGAGACATTTCGCTCAGAAGTAGTGAGAGCTGCTCCAACTAAATGTTCAGTTGCTATACACGGTATAGTCAGCCACTGGTCGTAAACACGTAAAAGCAGACCAGACACCCACACAACGACACGTCTATCTTGTGCCTTCTTTTCAGAGAATACATCATTTTCACACGTATTCGACAAAACTCCTACAAACACACACACAAACGAAGGCATTCGTGTTATGTTCCAACTAAATGGAAGCCTACACACCAGTAGGCTACATCTAAAGCCAGCCATGTAGTGTAAGGGCTAAACGTTAGAACAAAAATGATAGTAAAAGTTAATGTCCTCGAAAGCTTTTATTCAAACAGGAATTCTCACTCCTTCCGCTCTTTTCAAAAGCTCAGACGTTCCTCTAAGACTGAATAGCCCCAACAAGCATGTCGGCTAGACAGAAACTTTCAACTTGACCTTGGCCTCCAGCCGCGTCGACCGCGTATGTAAAAACAGCTTGAACGTCCAACCAGAAACCTTGTTTTTTTCTACCTCCAAATGTCCGAAAGTCGGGATATTATGACATTGTGAAACTGCGATGTTATAGCCTATTCAATTTGTTTTCGTTTATTTTCTGTATGCATGATTTATATGCCTTTTTTTGCCCGCCCATATACCTATGTATATATTGGTAGTACACTACAGCTCGTCATCATATACGATGTACACGTTTGCAAACATAGCCACACTAAACTGCCACTAAAGAGAATATATAACTAGGCCTAGGCACAGTAGGCCTATGTCTATTCAGTTCATGCTTTCTGTTGTACTGCCTATTATATTATTGTAATGATATCATTGTGCATATAAGTAGGTTAGTTGTTATTCATTTGGCTCTATTGATGTATGTATGTATGTATCTATATGTAGGCCTACGTTTTCGGAATTTAATGCATAATAACAAGTACCTTTTTTTTGCATGTAGCTAAAACATAACATGTCATGGACACATTGTTGTATGCGTAAAGGCAACTTCTATGGGGAAATATATATATTCCACCTTTAGATATCATTCTTATCTAGGCCTACTAAGAATTATTCTCCGATGGATCAAAAACAAAACAAAAAACACAATATTACACTATTTATATTGAGTGTTTATTTTTTACCTTATCACACACTCCTCGCCAGCTTTTTATTTAATTTGACGTGGTTTGCTTAAATGAATTAATTCTTCCTTGGCAAAGAAAAGTGCCATTATCGGTACAGTCACCCAACGCACAACCCAGCATTTTCATTTAATTATCTGCACTGGTAGATGTTTATCGTACGCTTTGCATAGCCTGGTCACGTGGTAAATTCCTGGCCAATGATGGCGCAACCTTAGCGCTCTCGTGCGCGTCAGAGTCACTTACTCTCTCGGAATCAGTGTCTCCTTTTCCTCAGTCTCTGGGCTTTTTAAAAAAGATCCAGTACCCTTCAATGTTGGATGTCGTGCTATGACAACGTCACTGCTTCTCCGTCCGCGCTGGATCGACCCGTCGGTGATGTTCCTCTACGACAACGGCGATGGCTCCGATGAAGTGAGTAAGAACATGGAGGGTTTTGCTGGTGGCAACTTTGCGGCGAACCAGTGCAGAAATCTGATGGCGCATCCACCGTCCCTGGCACCCAGCACCGCGTACTTGTCTAGCGACGTGCCTACTTCTGGTATGGGGGAGCCAGTGAAACAGTGCAGCCCTTGCTCGGCGGCTCAGAGCTCGTCCAGTGCCTCGCTGCCCTATGGATACTTTGGCAGTAGCTACTACCCATGCAGAATGTCCCATCACAGCAGCATGAAGTCGTGTGGCTCGCAACCCCCCTCTGCGTACGGGGATAAATACATGGACTCGTCGGCCTCCGCGACTGACGACTTTACGTCTCGGGCAAAGGAATTCGCGTTCTATCCCACGTATCCTTCTGGTCCATACCAACCTGTTCCAAGCTATCTCGACGTACCCGTGGTGCCAACTATCAGTGCGCCGTCGGAGGCCAGACACGAAACCCTGTTGCCCATGGATAGCTATCAGCCGTGGACTCTCACCGCAAACGGTTGGAATAGCCAAGTGTACTGCGCCAAAGAGCAACCACAGGCAGGGCATATCTGGAAATCCTCTATACCAGGTAAGAATCAATACTGAAACATACCATGGCTGTTTTTTTTTTTAATAGAGATCAAAGTATATTTGTGTTTAAAACGTGTATAATGTTAAACAAACCACCAAGTGTATAGCTGACGAACTATGAAGACATATTAAGGTTTTTGTCTGACTTTCTTTCACCGTACAGACGCGGTGTCCCACGCCACGGGGGATGCAAGTTCCTACCGACGTGGAAGAAAGAAGCGCGTGCCATACACCAAGGTGCAACTGAAGGAACTTGAGCGAGAGTACGCCGCCAATAAATTTATCACGAAGGATAAGCGGAGAAGGATATCGGCTCAGACTAATCTCTCCGAGAGACAGGTTACAATATGGTTTCAAAACAGACGTGTGAAGGAAAAGAAAGTGGTCAACAAGGTGAAAATAATCAGCTAGTTTTTTTTTGCTGAGTATATCCATGGGAAATTAAAACGCACGCGCACAAACACACACACACACACACACACACACACACACACACACACACACACACACACTGAAACAGTCCACAATTCTGGATTTATGGATTGAGAGGGCAAACTTTTTTCGATTATTTGTTTGATGCACGTGATTCAACAGAACTTTTGGAAGATAATTTCAGTCTATAATGCTCGGCTGTCTCTTTCCCTTCGTGTTGTAAAATATGGTTGACGGAGTCCGCATGTGGAAAAATATATGACATTTCTCTCTGAGCACAGGAAAACAGACTCCGTGAAGGCTGTCCTATGCCATTGAGATTTTTATTTTTCAAGTTTAACGAGAGTGTTATATACGGAGGTTCACCGGATTACTTAAAGCATTGGACTTTGGTACCTTTTATTAATAATAGTGTCCAGCGCCTCTCAAAACAAGCCACACGCTTTACTTGCAAGATGTATTTTCAAATGGACCCATGTTTCCGTTCATATTCAATTTATGGTGCAATTCTTATTATAATGCATAGATAATCGTGCGAGATATGTCTTCATATTAATTATTGCTTTTTTAATGTGTGCCTATTGATGTGGTTGTATATAACGGAAATTTCGGCATGGTTACTATCGTTGTGTGTTAAATATGTATGTGCTGATGTCCATCCAAATAAAATATGGACAATGAATTATAAGGCTATTAGGCCTACACTACGAGTTGATTTTTAGGTTATCTCGGGAAACGTTTACATTTATTTAGGTAGGCTCATTATTTCACTGTTTGACCAACAATTTCACTAGGCCTACTGTTGTCAAACCTTGAAAATACGCGGCATATTTCGCTGTCATTACTCGGTCGGTGTTGAGGTTGTTTAAAAGCTCACAGGTTTTTGTGATTTTTAAATGTTGAATCATCGGCCTGTAGAGCAATCAATTAACTTTGCTGGTCACCGACAGAGGTAGGCTATTAGTATATATAGATATACAGCTAGAGATATGTGAGCTTCTACTGCCATCTAGCGGGAGATTAGGCGTATTGTGTTTAAATGAATAAAATAGTCACTTAATTCAAGTAAACGTTCCTTAAATATTACAACGACCAATGATTGAAATGGCTCTCATTCATATTACTTCTATATAATATTTAATATAATATACTCTTGGATATAGGCTACTCTTTGTGACAGTACGCACATATGCAATACAACGTCGAGTGTGGCCTATGCGTTTTTCTGTCTTGTTGAAACGTCGCAAACACGCAAAGCTTTGCATAGGGCTACACAACAGTTAAGACGTTCATTTAAGTTATGATTCTTTTTAAACAGCCATCAAAGTTTGTACTACAATATGTGCTAATATTAGGCTACTGGAGTTTCAACATAGCCGACTTGTAGGCCTTAACCTTTTAGTATAGGCCTCGATATCCTATAACCCACATGTTGGTGACTAATGTCCTGATACAATCAATGGGACTTAAAAATAAGTATTCAATATATTACATATAAAATCCCAGACGGATAATTATATAGGCTCAGTTTGTATTCAAATGACGCTCGAGTATATCGACGTATCGCCGCCGATTTTAGAAGTAGGCATATCACAGCATAATTCAGAAATACGACTTCTTTATATTACATTGCATCAAATATTATTGTTATAATAGCTTATCGCAATACAATTAACTGTAGGGTATTTTTTTACTCGTATTATTTAAAGTATATCCCTTCCATTCAAGACGAAAAATGCTATTCGCTGAAATATAGGCCTATTAGAGATAGAGAAATGTATTTATATTATGAAATGTATAATTTATAGCCTAATCATGTTCTAGGATTATATGATTAGACCTACATATACTCCTGTTTATTATATTTGATATAGTTCTACTTCTACTAGCCTGCTATAGTAGGTTTATATGAACACACACACAGACGCACATTGATTGTGAGAGGTTCGATACCGTTGAAACGTACGAGAACGCCTACTAGTTAAGTAGGGGTATTTTATTTTATTTATTTTGTGTAATTGGATGCATTTCATTCATGTATTTAACGCCTTAAACACGAGTCTCAAACGCGTAACAGGCACTGTACGCGTTAGCAATAGAAGTGTATATCACAATGAGTCACTTCTTCATTTCATTTCATTGTGATTCGTTGGATTGTGGATATTAACGTTCTACATTATTGGACAACATCGTAAAAAATTAAAGGACTTGTAGGCCGATGCTTAAGTTAGCTATCGCATTTAAATGTTGTTTTTGTAAAGATAAAAAAACAGAATTCGTCCACGTTGACTGTAAAATATTAGGCTCCTTTATATTGAATAGGAATATAAAGCATATGGATACCTATTCATATGTGCATGACCGCCTCACCTATGGCAACCAACCTGTTAATGTGTTTTCAAATATTCTTGTAGATGCAACATCAAGAAATTAACACATGGTTCTTGTCTTGTCTTGTCGATTTTAGTATTTCTTAGATGTGTTTCTTTTTCTTGTGGACTTCGTTAGTTAGAGGTTTCACAGTTGCCACATAAAAAGGCTAAATAAATACATAAATACACAAATACATAACTAGGCTACATAAATACATAGGCCTACATAAATAGGCGACATAAATACATAGGTCTACATACATAGGCGACATAAATACATATGTCTACATACATAGGCGACATAAATACATAGGTCTACATACATAGGCAACATACATACATAAAAAGCCTACATAAAATAAAATAAGATCAACTAGGCCTAAATTACCTCATATAGGCCTATATTTGGTGGCGTTATTATGGGTTGGCCTATCGCTTTAGGTTAAATGGAACACCAAAATATAGACTAAATCTGTAGACCTACTTGTTGTTACAGTTGTTTTTGTCTATTTATAAATCGCCATACTTTTGTGATTTATTGAACCCCATGTAGGCGTAAGAAGCAGCTATGTCCTTGTGAGACTAAAAAGGATTGCTGGACTAATTCATGATCGAACGGCAGGTTTGGGTTGGACATGTTTGACGATCAAGTTTCGTCCACAAACACGCGAAATTTGAGACACCACAGACGGCCTCTAGTCTTGTCTCTACGTAGGCACAGCGGCGCGCGCAGGTGTTACCAAATAACCATAGGCTGCTTTGGGTTTATTAAAGGGCAAGAGTGGAAAGTGTTACTTCCTGTACCATGAAATAAAAAAAGCTGAAAGGGGACTGGGTTTATCCGCACGTATTGAAAAGATTCGAAGCTGATTGGCTGTGCATAAGCAGAGCAGTTACCCATTGGCTAGTGGAGAACCAAAACAAGCCTTTGCTCCCGCCTCCATTCTCGACTTGATAGACAGCTTTGCCCCGCCCACCAGACGCTCTTTTCTCAACTATGCGTTTTTTTTCATTCGCTTGGGCCTGTGTCAAACAGGATGTTGAACTTGATTCTCAGTGACAACGTGTGCTTTGCCGCCACCTTAAGGCAATTTAACGCAGTGCATCACTTTGTGCAAGAGACATTTTTAGGTAGGCTCGATTTTTAGGCTGCTATTAACATTCCTGTCACTTAATTCGAAATGAGTCATAGAACATGCTTATAGAATAGCCTTTTATTGTACATTTACTAGACACCATCTTAATGTTTGAAATGCTTCACTGTTTCTCCCCTTTTTGCTGTTCACAAATGTTGTAGAACATTACCAGAAAAAAAATGAAATGTCATAGGCTATTGTTTTCATCTTGTCCATTTAACGTTTTATTATCACGTTTTTGTGTTTTCGTTCACAAGCATTCTGGACAGTAAGAAAACATAAGTTTGTATATGATAAAGACCTGATCAGACCCAATGCGGATAAATCCAATAAACAACGCCATCGTTTATTTCTGTTACTGTTGTGAGCAAATCAGGAATGCTTTACAATTCCTTTAAAATCATTTTTCATTCAGTCATTTTTTTTATGGAAACAAAATAATATCTAAATGAATGGAAACATAATACTTCCAGATCAAATATAGGCTACAATGAACACATACATTGAACTTGCTCTATTTCTAATATGGTGTTGGCCTGGCCCCGTTGGCATTTAATTGGGCTATTTCAAGCCTATAGAAGTCAACTAGCTTAGACGTAGAAATAGCACTAAACAAACATAAAATACCAACCTAAAACATGTAGTTCTAACGCAACGGGGTTTGAAAATTAGGCAACAAAATACTAATCTGATGTTAGGAAAAAGGCAATTCAGCTAGTTTGCTATAACCCAGATGGCATCCAACAAGGCCCAATTTAATTTATGTCGACTTCACCTCCAAAAGCTACACGTGATTAGTATATCTTGGCGACATCCTACTTTTTGCAGAAGTGGCTATATGGCCTAAATTACAGTCTTGTTTTTAACATTTATAATAATATTGTTGTAGGCCTATGTCAATGTGCATAATTTCTAACGTTTTAGTATGTTACCTATAGGTCTAATATTAGACCGTTAACAATACAGCATGGCATATCCAGATTCGTCACGTCTCCAGTCATTGTCGAATGTATTGTGGGCTCTTAAAAGTAGGCCTATATTCAGCCCTACGTATATAGTTACATTTACATTTAGTCATTTAGCAGGTATAGTCTTATATAGGCCTAGGTCCGAGACTAATTCTAAGCATGTCGCATCTCGTCCGTTATTGAAATTGTCCGTGAAGTTGAACGTGTTAGGCGTACACACGCAGATCCCTTCTTTGTCTTGAAGGATTCGAGATTAGGCTGTGGGCTATAAACAAATAAAACAGGCTATAAGATTGTCGACTATGCTGTGTTTTTATGTTTTGTTTGTGACTGGTCTGGTACAACACATTTGAAATCACGGAAGCATTTGAAGTCCCCCCCAAAATAATAGCCTTTGACATTAGACAGCAACTAAGATCACAACGGTAAACAATCAGGTTCAAGTTGTTGATACAACCCTTTTTGGAATATGTAAAATAATGATCCTATATATTAGGAAAACACACTATTCCAAGAATGAAACGATACTAAACGAGGAGACAAGACTAGACTAGCGTATATAAGCCGAAACAGAGGATGCGGGTAATATACGCCTATGCCTATTCGTTCCCGAATTGTTATTGCCAATATTAATAACAGCATTTAGCAAATGCAACGTTGGAAATGCAACGTTGGAAATGCATAGTAAATATGTATTTCCCTAACAAGTGAATATAAATGTTTGAAGTCGTTGCATGAAATTCCAAAGGAATTTCTTCTCCTCTTTACTCAAACGCAAATTTTTTCCCACATCACAATTCAATTGGAATCTACGTGTCTTAATATGCCGTTGAAAATAGTCCATGTTTGATACTGTATTTCTGATGTTCTGTTTGTTCATTCGACGAATGTCCTCCCTTTGACCGTGGAGTTGAGATTTCTCCCGGGCGCTGCAGCGTCCTTCCTTGTGTGGTCCAGCCGCTTGTCGCCGCTTACCTTGGACCCGCATTTGCGTCACCTGTGGATAATTTGACAATTGTTAATTATAGGATATTCCATATATATTAAGATATACGCACAATAAAGTCTTTTTTTGTTTTTTACTAGCATCATCTCCAATATTACCCCTATTCACTAACGGGCTGACTTACCCACCCGATTAGATTCAAGTTCAAAATGGTCGAATCACACTGTAATATAAGGGCGTATTACACACTGATCTCTTTAATGTACAAGAACACATGTACATTTGTCTGAATAAATCCGTCTGAGACCATTTCTGGATATTTCGGACGTACAAAATGGCAGGTTTGAGCTCATATAGACTAAGTCTATAAATACCATTCTAGCTGTGAAAGTGCCTTTTAAGGATTTTCATCACAGTAGGCTTCTTTTACTTTTTTTCTTATTTCTGTATGGGAACAACCTTTTAGAAAATATGTTTGGCTAAATCTCATGTTGCGTTCACTCTATAATGTTGGGCTTTTCCATAACCATTTGACATTTTATAATTAGCCTATCCTAAGGTACCCAGTAGGCCTAGATAGCCTAGATAGGCCTAACACGACTTAATGATAACAAATGAATGAGACCGGAGGCATCCCATTTCTTTCAAAGTACAGGTTTCTTTGAAAAAGCCCAAGTGTGGCAATTTAGCCTTACTTTATTGTCTTACGTCGCTGACAGCGTGAAACTGTGCTACAGAAGCGCCCCAGACGTAATTGTTGTCTTGTTGTCTAACAACGTTTTATGGCACAAAGGTAGACGCTGTAGGGAATGGGGTTGTATTGGTGTTGCTAACATCACTGTTAAAGGGAGGTATTTGGTGCGTTTTACGCATTTAAATCATTATCTAAACATGTCTTAGTGTGTTCAAATAGATTGGGAGTCGTGCATAACAGAATACTTTTGTTTTAGTTAGTTTAAGTTAGTAAGTAATTACAATTAAATACTACTTTTTTGTCGGTTTTTAGCATTTCTGTTAAATGCAAAGGCTGCAGTCAGATTTTTTTGGAACGTGACTTAATGTATTAATGCTAAATTGCATGCGCTTTCCCTTTTGGTATGAAAGAAATGGATAGGCCTGATTTATAGATCCATCAAACGGATAGCACATTTGGTGCAAAGTGCATTACATTTTTCAACAGTGGCATTTTTCAACATTGTGATACCTTAACGTGGTCTCTCTATGTGTTCCATTTGGAAAACTGTGGCATGCACGCCGAATGTAAAAGCAATCAGGACAACTTCATCCGGGAGACGCTGTGCCCTTACATGGTGTCAAAGTCTTGTGTAGGACTCGACGGCTAGGCAGCGGGCCTTCCCTCCCCCGAACTTGAAGTCGACCGCGCAGACAAAGGTTTGGCTTTGAATGCGCCCGAGCAAGAAATCCCAGTCTTGCATAATTAAAAACTACGACTTCACTGATCACAGGCAGTAATTGAACATTCACAACTGTACTCGTGTGCATGTCAACGAGACAAGTTTTACATATAGATTTATACCGATTGTTCACGTCACATTAATGCATTTCACAATGTATGGATTAGGTCTACAACAATATATATTTTTTAAATTAGCCCACTTGGTAACTACATACAGTACAACAACATACTACATACAACAAATAGCAAACTGAACATTTTCTAATTTCTGAGTTTTCTGATAATTCAGAAATGTAGGCCTAAAAGGGTATTGACGATGTTATACGATCACGTATAGACAATTCTTACCTGGTCCCCTGTGCTGCTGTGTAGCTGTATAGCTGTGTGTGAATGTCTCCCAGTCCGTATAGGTGGGACTTTCTATCACGCATGGCCAGTTTTGTGGTGTCTGGCCGGGGAGGAAAAGGGGAGCAGTAGAATACTATAGGAGCTATAAAAACACAAGTCTGTAGCACTGGCTTTGCTTTTCCTGGGCATCCTGAGCTCAATTGCAGCTGAAAAGCTTTAGCCCAAGTCAAAGAATTTGTCTGGATTGCCCGGGAGAGGCGGAGCGTGTGTTCTCAAACACAGTAGTGTTGTTTGTGTCAATACAAATTCCCCAAATAAAATCACGCCATAGACATGACCTATATGCACGCACATGAACCATGCATGGTTTGGTCTATTTCACACACTGCCGCGGCTTAGTTAGTACTAGCTGGATCTTAGTGAATGTGATAGTTTGAGATTGTGTTACATGTTAGCCATGAGTCTTGATTTGGATCCGTGTGTTTATCTCTCTTGGATTTGAGTGCGGTAGGGCCATGGGGGAGTCCTAGCGCTCCTAATCCGAGCTCAGGGCTCTCATTCACAACACATTAGAGTCAAGTTGCAGCCTTTGCAAAGCTAGTTCCATGGTGGCCTCTTTGAAGTGTTAAGAACAGAAACCAATGAGTCCGCGGTGTGACAGATTATCTGATTCTAAAATGTGCTGTTAACGCCTAGATATCATTTATTTGTAAAGCATATATCGAAGGTTTTTATCTTATTCTGCTTCTACAAATACAAAAATATATTCATGGCAAAATATGTAATATAATTACTAAGTACGGCTACCCTATACAAATGAATTAGCCTATAGGAAATTAAAAGAAAAACTGATATATTTTCCGTTTTGAAATAAAGGTCCGCAATGGAACGGTTAAATGTAGCCTACATAATACGACAAATAAATTAACTATGAGCTATGTTGTTATTTTAAAATAGGATTGGCATGTGGAGATCAAAACTAGCAATTTAACACCAATATGTATACGAATTTATATAGACAAGAGACAATTAGAAAATAGCCTAGGCCTACTGCACATACGTTGCCTTAACTTCAGCAATGGCGACCGTTGATGAAGTAAGCAACATTTGTTATTGATGTGTGTCCTATGTATGTCAGTCCAATAAGCAGATATTTCAAGCAACTCTGTGTGACTTCGCGCCCCGCTTTATTATCCTAGTTATGCGCCTTTAAAACAATATATAGGCTATTATATTTATAGGTATATTCAAACTGTAAAGACCCATGCACAATTGTCGTCAGTTTTTTGTTTTGTTTCAATTTGTGTATTATTTGTATTGTTTGTGTTTTTGTTTTCCTAGGGCCCATCTATTAGCCTATTATAACATTTTAGGCTAGATTCGGACTCGGAATTGGATCATCTTTAAAGGGTATGTAGGCGTATGAGCGAATACCGCCACGTTGAGTGTAGTCAAGAAACCGTCAAATGAACATGACCCTGAACCAAATCATGTACAATTAATGAATGCGTTCATAACGATATGCGTAATGCGTGTGTAACAATGGCATATTTGTGTATACTAACTAATATTTACATAAATTACATACAATAGGTTTTAGTTAATTTCTAATAGTTAAATGAAGGGTGAAAAAATGTGTTGATTTAAAATAATTCTGCAAATAACATAATATGATGAGGCTATATTAGGCGAGCATTGAGCAATAGGCCTCCAATTTACATTTAAATGAGAACTTAATGCTAACACACTAGGTCTACTTAAGCGATTGGTCTAATGACATTTAACCAAATAAAGGTTTTAATTCGCCGTGCGGCTAGATGCGATTATTTGAACAACAATCCAGTTAGTTAATCCGACTTATATTCAGGGATTTTCATTTTAGACCATCATAGCGATAAACTAATGTCAGGCTTCAGGAAGCAGCAGGCCTATGCTTCATACTTACTCTGTTAAACACACACACACACACACACACACACAAACACGCGCGCGGGAGCGCGCGCGCGCACGCACACACACGCACACACACACACACTGAAAAGCTGTCAATTTCTGTCGTTGGTCACGTGACCTACGCCTCCCTGGAATGGATGGAGATGGCTCTCCACGTCAGCCTACGTCTCAAAATTTCTGCCTCGCGAACCTGC